>OVAF01000375.1:872-43981 GCA_900406245.1 Odontarrhena argentea | reverse complement strand
AACAACTATGTTAGAGACATACAATGAGTATGATTTCAGGACACCTATCCTTCATGGTGGACACGGAACTGTCTTGTATTCTGATCTGAACCACTTGCTGTATCATAAGCTTTCCTCCAACGTTGTTGTGGTTGAGATTCCGGATAGTGACGCCAATCACTACCATAGCTGCTGCGCTGCTGTTTTGGCTCTGTGCGCCTGTCTCGTCCCGAAGAGTGATACGGATATGGAGGGGGGCTACGTCTGCGATTCTCCGCTCTGTTTGTCCACTCCTCCTGAACTGGGTATCGAGAAGCCCTTTCCTTCCTGTAACCTTGATTATCATCCTGGAGCTCGAAGCGGGCTCGCTTTGGTTCTTGTTCTTTTGACCATTTAGCATCTTCTAGTCTTCTTTTATTAGACTCCAATTTCTGGAGTGTGTTGACTTGGTTGATGCACATCGTCGCGTGAGAGTCTTTCAGGCTTTGAGGGGCTGAGGGACAGTCTTTAACCTCATGGGTTAATTTACAGCAATGAAAACAATGCTTTTCCAAGTTTTCATACTCAAACAGAACAGCTGCCTCATCTCCCGTCTTGAACTTGACTGATTTCTTCATAATCAGTGGTTTTAGAACATTGATCTGGACCCTTACTCGTCCCTCTGTTGTAACTTGATCCAGGTACGTACCAAGTTCCTTTCCGATAGCAAACAGGTTATTGCGCGTCCAAAAGTGGCAAGGTAGGTTATTGATGTGAATCCAGAAAGGTATCTCACTCGGAAAATTGGCCGAAGTGGATGCTTCCCACCTCTGGATTACAAGCATCCACCTTTTAAAGTGAAACGAGGCTCGGAGAAGCACTGCCTGTAGTTCATCCTCCGTTTGAAAACGAAACTGAAACTTCTCTCGCCCAAGGACTTTACTCTCAATTCTATCCGATAGACCCCATAGTTGGGGTAGGAAAGCGATTATCGCAGACGGACGTTGGATCTCGGGGTTGAGGATGCGCCCTATGAGTGTAAGTCTATTCTCTTCAATGAGATCTGCATTTTCGTCATCCGGAAGCAAGATTGGTTCCTCACGAACCCAGCTACGAGATCTGGGTCCTTCTCTACTCCTTTCTTCTCTCACAGATCTTGAGTAACTCATTCTCAGAACTCATAAAGACAAGACAAAAACTCTATGGAAGAGTAAGGTGATAATCTGCACACGACAGAAATAGTGGAAAAAGAGGGCACTTCGCTGGTAAGTACCGAGAGGAAAAAACGATTAGAGTCTCCAGTAAAGAGAGATCTAACAACCTTGGGCTCCACGAAAACTGACAGCAGCCTTATAGGAGACAAGATCTAGCTCTGGAAAGTAGGAGAGACACGAAAAACTAGGAAAAAAGACACGACACTAGGATCACAGGAGAAACCGACAATTGTTTATGGGAAAAATCAAAGGCGGCGCCGTCGAGATCCCTAGGTCAGAATCGCCTTTGGGAGAACCCTCATCATTCCTACCTTATCTTCAATCTAAAGTATGTAACATAATGATAGAACTTGTATTTGAATAGTAATTGACGCATGGGTTAGTCAAACAAAAATGAATTGGTGTAACGTCCATATGATATAAAATGCGGCACAACAAGAGAAGATCAATCGTCACTTACACACTTTAACATAATTTATCATCCGGTACGCACAACAAAGGTGACGAAGAAATGTCACTTGTTAACTATTTTTTTAATCTAATAAACTAAGGAGAATCAAATGATTAGGAGAACAATCGACCTGTAAAGCATATTACACAATTTTAAACACAATACATATAGTATCTATATAACTTTCTTTGTCACAATATGCTTAGTTGGTGGATTGTTTTAAAATTCACATTTAAACAGTCAACAACTATTGATACAAAAGGAAAAAAAAAAAAAAAAACATTTAACAACTATTTCCTCTATTCCATAATAGAAAATGTCTTTAAGAAATAAAAGAAAAACAACAATTTATTTTATTTTATAATTTGTCTTACATGTTTATGTGAAAAAAATATTGTTTTTTTTAACATATGATTCTTATTAAAACAAAAGTACATTGTTTTCATGTGTAAAAAATATTGTTATTTGATACTTTTGAGTGTTTAAATTCCGCTGGTTTTAAATAATTATCAAATGATGTTTTGGTTTTTCGTATGTTCCATAAATATCATAAAAGTCTATTATATTTCGAAATCGATCCTTTCTCTATTTTGGATGTTGCAGTCGATTTCCTTTACGACGTGTTAGTGTGTATTAAGAATTAAATTGGCTTGATATCTCCAGTTCTCATTCGTATTCTTCGTCGTGAAGTCGAACAATTCATTATAGAAGGAGGTTATAGTTCGAATTTATTTCGATTTTAGATAATGAAATTCTCGGTCTTTGTTTCAATATTGTTGCTTGATTCAATCTGGTTTAGTACTTTTTTAAATGTGTTTTATTTCTCTTCCCTTCGTTTTTTTTTTCTTTTGACTCTCGGAATCGTATGTGATTCACCGGCTTAAGACTCCGGGGCATCTTCTATGGTGATCGCCGGCTTCCGTTTATACTTGAGTTTGTTTGATAAAAATAACATCAGTGTTAAAAAACATATAAATATATATATATATATATATATATATATATATTATTGTTTAAAATAGATAGAGTAATATGTAACAAATTATTCCAGAGAAAAATAATAATAATCTTATAATTTTCTTTTATATAAAAAACTATTTTATGTAGATTACTCAGTGTGAACGGAGGATATGCTATTGAACCGTCTAGAACAGCCATGAAAATGCGGTTTGCCGCCTCTTAATGTTATTTGATATTTTTATTTTTCAAATTATGTTGGTTTTAAAATGATTGGTTGAATATTTCTTTTAATTAATTGTCAAATGATGTTTTTATATTTTCTTAATTTCCATGAATTTAATTAAAATATCTTATATTTAGAAATAGAGGAAGTAAAACACCACAAGTCGTTACTAAAAAAAAAAAAATAATAATCATATATTTTATATAAAAATTTCTTATGTCATTAATCTGATGAACATATGTTACTGCGGGTGAACGGAGGATTATGCTATCAAATCATCGAGAATAGCTCTGAAAATCCGGTGGTTTGCCGCCTCTTAATGTTATTCGATACTTTTAAATTTTCAATTTTTGCTGATTTTAAAGTGATCGGTTGAATGTTACTTTTAAATAATTATCAAATGATGTCTTTTCTTTTTCTTAATTTCCATGAAATTAAACAAAATCTCTTGTATTTAAAAATAAAGGGAGTAATCACTACAAGTTGTTACTAAAGAAAAATAGTAATAATCATATAATTTGTTTTATATATAAATTTCTTGTATCAATCAGATGAACATATGTTACTAAGTGTGAACGGAGGATATGCTATATAACCGTAAAGAATAGCTTTGGAAATACGATAGTCTGCCGCCTCTTAGTATTGTTTAATATTTTTTTCAAATTCTGTTGATTTTAAAATGATTGGTTGAGTATTGATTTTAAATAGTTATCAAATGATGTTTTTTTTTTTGTATTTCTTAGCTTCCATGAATTTAATCAAAATATTTTATTTCGAAATAGAAGAAATAACACGCCACAAGTTGTTACAAAACAAAAAAAAAAAAATTCATATAATTATTAATCAGGTCGACATAGATTATTGAGTGTGAACGGAGGATATGATATCAAACCGTCGAAAACAGCCCCGGAAATGCGTTGATTCACCGCCTCTGTTGCATGGATTCCATCCCAACTCACGTAATTTTGAGGATCACGGCAAGCTTTAGCCGTCAAAACGAAGCATTTCCGATCTCTTTAGTGGTCCCACAAAATAATTTCTGATCGAAATTGTAAGGACGACCACCGTAACCACAACAAGCTTTGATGCCATACTTCATACCTTTTATATGATTGGCAAACAAAAAAAAAACATTAGAGTAAACAAAATACCAAAATTTGATTTAGAATTAAGCACAAAGGAAACCAAATCAGATATGAATATATCACCCACCATAGAAATTGGGACGGTGAAAGAGGTCTAGCAATATCTTGTGAGTGTCTAAGTAGACTATGGTAGCGTTTTGTAGTTCCGTTCTAGTCTCGGATAATGTCTTTTTTAGTAACGCATTGTAATATCCGACGGCTTTGTTAACGGGAATCAGACAACCAAATTTGTCTAAATCCGAAGTGGTATGTTTGTAACTGGTTAAAATCGCCGGGTAACATCCAACCGGTGCCAAATTCAGTACCAAAAAAATCCGACCGCCTATTCCATATATCTCCTACATTCAAAAGAAAATCTTTATGAGCAAGATAAGATAAATTGAGAATCGAGCATGATGTCTAGATAGAGATATATTGGAGAGTTATAAGTGTCAAATTTGGTAAACTAGAAAGGGGACGTAGTTTAGTCTTGTAAACTTAAAAACGTTATGGGGTTAGTATTTAGCACCTTGATTGTTCCAGCAATTTGGCCTATGACTTGTGGAAGATACTGTTTGACACCATCCACTCCAATGGTAGCCAAATTGGATGTGAAGTCGTTCTGTCCAATATAGAAGGTATATAGCGATTTCCCAAAAACTCCCTTAGACGGTAACATCTCCAATCCTATAACAAAAGACTACTTACGTCCATTTCGTTTGTCATTTGTCAATATCATCACTATACTCATTTATCCTCTAGGGGTGTGTATATTTACCTGGTCCATCAGAGGAATGAGACTCATCGACTTTAACCTTGAAATGTTTCATTTGATTGAGCTGAATAGCGAGTGAGAAAGGGCTGATTCCGGAGACAAATAAGGACGTGTTTGGCAAGAGAACGGTTGATGCTAACGTTGCAAAGTTTGCACCGTGTCGAAAATCCGACCCAATAGATTGCAAATATGGGCTTAGGAAAGGCATTCCAAGAGAGTTAGCTAACAAGATTAACATAAAGTGCAGTGTGTTAGTAATACCGAATGTGGAATTTTTTTGAGTTCTTCTTAGTCATTAATTTACCTAGGAAATCAATGATGAGACGGCCGTCTGAAGCACGACCGGCTGGTTTCTTGAAATAAGTCATTCCCCATGGACCGGACTGAGCCGGAAAAGCAGCCCAAAATCCTCCTGTGTCCGAATTCGAGTCTCCAAAATTGAAGATTGCTTCGAACTCACATTTTGAATCAGCTTTATGGGTAGAGAACATCACAATGATCACGAATAGAAGAGACAAAGCTAATCTTATGTTTAGACCGGAACCCATCTCTCTCTGTGACTGTGAACCAAGTGTGTGTCTGTATGTATGTAAAAGAGAGTGTAAGAGAGAAAAAGAGGATGAGATATTTTGCTCTATATGATTGTCGGTTCCGTGACTCTTTTTGTGTCTTGAATATATACAAAAATCTTTACCTTTTGTGGTCTGTTAAACATATCCGATAGTGACATTATCTCTTTCCAAGTTTAAAGAAAATAGCTTCCGTGTAATAAAAGAAAAGAAGTGGCCATGAGGCCCAAATTTCCTCCTCAGCCCAAAAAGTTACATCAAGCCCATCATAGCAATTTTGTAAGGGCGTATCAATCAGAACCAGGCTTTGCAATCATACCCTTAAAACACACACAAGTTAAATAACGCCACCAATTTTTGATTTTATAATCTGTTTTGATCCAAAGAATATATTTTTGAATATCCACTCAAATGAATATTGATCTGTTCTGTATTGTTAGAAACAAAAACAAAAAACTTTTGATTGATTTCTCTACAAAAGAAAACAAGCAAAACATAAACTAGAAACCCAAATTACTATTGGTGGGTTTGATTCCTTTTGTAGTTAGTTTCTGGAATTGGCATTGAAATCCCCTTTTTAGTGTGTCAAGAATTGGGATTAAATCTAAAATCCGGATAATGATACTAATTAATTTGTAATTATCCGTAATAATACATATATTTAAGATGTGAGAGAGAGAAAAGTCAACACTGGTCGACCATGACAGTATATGAGCTGGCGTCGAATCCCACGTTGTCCGTGGGGACCACAGACGTATTCCCTTACTCAGTGGGACACGTCAGCTCCCAAACCACTAACGGCCGACACAAGGCAGTACATCTCACTGGGGACCACCCTAGTGCTTTGGTGAAAAAAAAAAAACAAATCTTTTACTTTCAACCGTTAGATGAAAATGAATACCAGCCGTCGATCGTGGTTTAAATTGAGTATAATTGGTAAAAGGGTAAAAAAAAGAAATGCCTGATTAGTCGGTATTCCACGTTTCGTCATCCGTGGATCTCAAATGAATTATACATTGTAGTTTATATCTTCTTTATTTTAAAAAGGAAACAAAATCAGCACCCACGTCAGATCATTATGATGAACGGTGACGATTATGTCAACGTGTACCAATCAGTTTTGTAGGAATAAAAAAATATCCAGCACAGATCTAGGGAAGCCAGCTCAGCAGATACGCCTACTTTATAAGTCCCTTGGGATTTTGACACGTATACGGTGACGTGGTCATCAGCCTTGGCGCTCCTCTTTCCCATTCCTCTCTCTCTTCTGAGTTCTCTACTCTGTACCGAACTCTTGTTCTAGAGAGAGAAACAAGTTGTGAGAGTGATAGAGAGAGATTAGCGAACCTTCATATTTCGAATTGTTATTTTTCTCTGGAATCGATTTGAATTGTCTTGCTTGAGACTCCAGGTACGGTTTTGGTTAACTTTCAATGAATTTCAGCATTTAGTTTCTAGTGTATTTACGTTTGGACGGTGAGGAGAATTCGAGAAAAACTGTATCGATGAAGGAAAATTGAGCTAGATTTAGTATTGAGTAGAGGGAAATTGGAATTTGAATTCGTAGTGGTAGATGCAGTGGCGTATTACTTGATAATTACTCAGATCTCCCTCGTATTATTATCGTTTATGGCTTGATAATCGCAAGATCCAAGTGTAGGGTTCCTCTAGATTTATGGTTTACGTAAAACAAAAATGTTTCAGGGTTTTAATGGGTAGCAACGAAGAAGGAAAGTCCACCAACACTGATACACCGTCCACAGTTGCTCCTGCTGCTCCGGTAAGTTGCTGAATAATTGGTTTATTCACAGATTTAACCATAATAGTTTTTGATTGTTGTTCTCTACTTTTGTATATATAAATATATACAGGAGCCGAACAATGTTCATGTGTATCATCATGACTGGGCAGCTATGCAGGTGATTTGCTTTTCTTTTTGTTTATTTTAATGTGTGGATAAGTTTCCAGTGATTAAGCTTCAGTTCTAATAATGTTTTTAGGCATACTATGGTCCTAGAGTTGCTCTACCTCAATATTACAACTCAAATGCACCTGCTCATGCTCCACCTCCTTATATGTGGGGCTCTCCATCGGTACTTGCATAAACTTGTTGAATCCACTTATGCTATTGAATATGGTAGTTTTGAATCCAGTATGATTTTTTCTTGAATATTTCAGCCCATGATGGCTCCTTATGGGACACCATATCCGGCATTTTGCCCACCTGGTGCTGTTTATGCTCATCCTGGTGTTCAAATGGTACTCATCTCTTCTTTCAGTTGCCTTTTTTTGCCTGTAGTGCTAGTTTATCAAACATATGCTGAATGGACCAGTCTTTGCTGATTTTGTTTTCCCACCTTATTAGGGTACTCAATCACAAGGTCCCGTTTCCCAAGCAACACCTGGTGTAAGTCATTACTTTCTTTTGTATCTGTGTATGTGGTAGCTAAACGATAGAATGAATGTGAATGTGTGATTGTTTGCAGGTTACAACTCCTTTAAACATGGATGCTCCCGCGAACTCATCTGGGAACACGGATCAAGGGTTCATGAAAAAGTTGAAAGAATTTGATGGACTTGCCATGTCAATTAGTAATAATAAAGGTGGGAGTGCTGACCGTAGCAGTGGACATCGGAGTTCTCAGAGGTTTGTCAAACTAGCTGAAATCTTCTTAATTTTAATTGACTTGTGTCAGTGTCTCCTGGTGCTTTACTGTTCTATTTTATCTAACTTGTTTTTGAAATCACTAGCTCTGAGAATGATGATTCTATCAATGGTAGTGATGGTAATACAACTGGGGTATGGACTCCTTCTCTGAACTTGGTTTGAATGACTCATCATCCTTCTGATTTTGCTAATCAGTTTTATATTTTTCACGACAGGGGGAACAATCCAAAAGGCAAAGGAGCCAAGAAAGATCACCAACCACTGGTATTCCTTCCTTTCCCTACTTTGGTATCCACAATACCATTTTTTGTGTGCGTCAATGTGTAAAACTGTTTAAGATAATTGTACTAAGTCTTTTGTGTTCTTAGATGGAAAACCATCTCAAACCAGTCTTGCTCTTAGGGATGAAAATGAGAAACCTGTAGAGACCATGGGTCATCCTGTTATGCCCACTGCAACGAATTTCCAAAACTCTGCTGGCGTGAATGGTATTCCACAGCTGTGCCATGGTGCTTCCCCTGAAGTCTGGGGACAGGTATTGTTGCAAAACCCGTTCTAAGGAAGTCCTTCATCATGTTCATTGTTAGACGAAACTCATGTATATTGGTGGTGTGTTTATTGCAGAATGAAAAGGAGATGAAACGAGAGAAGAGAAAGCAGTCCAACCGAGAATCTGCTAGACGGTCTAGACTAAGAAAGCAGGTGAACTCTACAAAACTTTGTAACTCAAGAGTCAAGACTAATAAATTTTCATATCTATATAATCGGAGCGACCAATTAAATTAATGGATTTTGTTGGTCACTTAGGCTGAAACTGAGGAACTCTCTGTTAAGGTTGAGGCTCTAGTAGCTGAAAACATGACGCTTAGGTCTAAACTAAGCCAATTAAACGAGAATTCTGAGAAACTGCGGCTGGAGAACGAAGCTTTACTGGTATGATATACTTATCATATCTCATATTGTAAACAGAAGCATGACTTGTGTTTGGTCATAGTAACATAAAACTTATTCCTTTCCAGGACCAACTGAAGGCGGTGCAGACCCAATCAACTGGGAAAACAGAGAACCTTATCTCGCGCGTTGATAAGAACAACTCTGTGTCGGGTAGTAAGAATGTGGAACATCAAATGTTAAATGCAAGTCCAAGAGCGGATCCCGTCACAGCTAGCTGACTGTGGCACAAAAGTGAGAACCCAATTTATTTCTTCTTTTGGGTTCTAATTGTAACTTAAAAAAGGAGAATTTCTTTTAGATTTGTAGCTTTCTGCATTGTGAGCAGAAACGGATGTAATACCACTAATCAGAAGAGAGTCAGTGGTCTGGTATGTGACCCACTTGATTGATGATA
Source organism: Odontarrhena argentea (assembly GCA_900406245.1). NCBI lineage: Eukaryota > Viridiplantae > Streptophyta > Magnoliopsida > Brassicales > Brassicaceae > Odontarrhena > Odontarrhena argentea. The sequence continues at coordinate 34,691 of OVAF01000375.1, read as the reverse complement.
GGTAGATTTAGTTATATAAGCAAATGGGTTAGAGATAAGAGGAAACGTAATTTGATGGTTTTTAGCTTTGCAATCAAGTTTGTATTCTTTCTGAATCAAAAACATTGGGTGTTGATGTTTTATGATAAAATCTTATTCTACAATTTGTTAGTCCACAGATTTGGGGCATACATATTAATATGAGAAGAGTGAGAGGAGTCCATCCATTCCTAGACTTGCTGATAATCTATTCCGAAAAAATTACTCATCTATTGTTGCATTAGTTAATCAGGTAAGGTCAGAATCTGAGAAACGTATTAACAAAATGAAAAAGCAATGACATTATAAAGCTGGTGTTGGATGTATTAACAAAAATGAAAAAGCAATGACATTATATAGCTGGTATGGGATGGACGCTCTGAAGCCAGACATATTCTCTCAGATTTGGCATCTTATGAACCTGCAGCAGCCCTGCCCGAGGTAGAAGCTTTTAACCCTACGTGAAGCCTCAATCTCATACATTGGCTGACCCTATTTGCTGTTTATAGTTTAAAGTCATAAGAAAGTAAGACAGCGCTGTAGTACAAAACATGCAAAACTACTTGGAAAGCTTCTGTTATAGTTTGGTGTACTAAAACTCGTGATGGTTTTGTAATAAACACTAGAAGTAGGTTTTGAACAAGGAGAGAGTTGGCCTAATTAGTAGAGGACATATCCTTCCTAATTAAGCTCTCAAGACCAAGTCCACAAAATTGCCGTCCGTTTAAAAACAACTAGCAGAGTGGCAAAGGGCCTGTCAGTTAGAAGATTCAGTAAGTGGCCAAAGTGTCGGACAATAAAATATTTATGCATAATTGTTTTGTTGGTTGGATTACATACAAAGCTTTATATTCTACAGACCAAATCATAAGATTTATACAATATTAAAATCACAATGAAAGAGACTATTCAAATTCATCTCGTAGCATTCTATGTCCTTTAATAAAAACTATATGGACAAGAATACATATCAGAGCACCACCACCGGCGACGAAGAAATGGCGACGGAGAAGTTTCTTAAACCGGTGCTTCAGAAACCACCAGGCTACCGTGAACTTCACGCCGAACCAGAAACTCCAAACACGTTGTCGTCGTCAACGCTTCGTCGCCGCCCACCAAAGCATATGATTCCGGCGTCGTTTTACCCGGACAAGAAGAAACAATGGAGTCGTTGCCACGTTTTTAGCTGCTGCCTCTGCATCACATTCTCGATCCTACTCCTCCTCCTGATCCTCACCGTCTCCGTCTTCTTCCTCTGGTACAGCCCCAGACTCCCCGTCGTACGCCTCGCCGCATTCCGTGTCAACAATTTCGATTCCTCCGGCGGAAAAACCCGCGACGGGTTGTCGTTTTTGACGGCGGAGTCCACGGCTAAGCTCGACTTTAGAAATCCCAACGGAAAGCTAACGTACTACTACGGAGACGCTGACGTGGCGGTGAGCGTGGGAGAGGGAGATTTCGAAACGAGCCTTGGGTCAACGAAAGTCAAAGGGTTTATGGAGAAGCCCGGGAATCGGACGGTTGTGATTGTTCCGATCCTAGTGAAGAAACAAAAGGTGGAGGATCCGACGGTCAAGAAGCTTCGAGGGGAGGTTAAGAGTAAGAAGTTGGTGGTGAGAGTGACTGCTAAGACGAAGGTGGGATTGGCTGTAGGAAAGCGTAAGATTGTTACGGTGGGGGTTACTATCAAATGTGGTGATGTCACATTACAATCGCTTGATTCAAAAATGGCCAAATGCACCATCAAAATGCTTAAATGGTACGTGACATCCAATTTATAAAATTCAATTAGAGTTTCATATATACTAGTATATTTATCATCTATATAATTTCATTGCAGGATTAAGTTGCACTCATAAGTAATGATGGATGGATATGTACATGTCTTTTCCTTTGGGATTCAAGCGTTCAAGATGTCGTATAAAGTTATGCTTAACGAATGAGATTATTGTGTCTATATATATTCTTTGCTCCGTTTTTGGTTTTCACTATTTCATATGATTTTGTCCAATATTCAATTTTTGATTTACTATGATCAATTATAGGGATAAACTTATCCAAAAATCTGTCATCAGAGTTAGTTGCTACCTATAGTGATTGTTTTCTTTGACAAAAGGTTTAACACGGAAACGTCGTGCGTCCTTAAACAGACCGGACAATCTCGCTTCCAAGTCTAGACCGAGAAGGGAAAAAGGAGGATTTTGTTTCCCCATGAAAATTTTACGCTTATGATATTGAGATATATGAATCTCAAAATTCGTTTATCCTTTTACATTTGTCAAACAATTTATAAACAACGGCGTATATGCGTACAAGTCTAGCATGAATCTCAAACTTTATGAATTTTGTATAAACTACAAGCGGAATTATTCAACTAATCAGCAACTCACAAATAAGAGTCATAACAATACTAAAAATTCAATGCCAGAAGGCCACAACTAAAACATGACAGACTCCAGTGCCAATGTTTTCATTTAGTTGGCCACTGACTTATTTGATGCAGTAGAAAAGCATAAATCCAATCCAATCTATAAGGAGAAACAAAAAATTGTTCGGCTAAGCCCTATTAGCCCTTGTCCAAGGAGATAATGATATCCCCTAAATCTTCAACTTCTCTTCTTCTGTCTCCTCGGCTACAAAAATAGAAGTGTGCTCTCTCTTGTTCAACATACCATATGACTCAGTCTGATATTCTAAATTCCACTCCTAAAATGTCTTTCACCATCTCATATGTCACGAATGCAATCGCAATCGACGGTACAACCTATAGAAACACGAAGTACATTGCATTTTCTTAAGACAGATGTTTAATTACGTTTTTTTTTTTAAAGAAGAGTACTATTGGATTTTGTTATGAGACAAACCTTCACTGAATTGGGGACTAAACCCTTGTACAATGCTCCGAAGCCTTCATGACGAACTGTTTTTCTGAATGCATCGATCATACCAGTGTATTCAAGCGAAGCTGTGCTTCTTCCGTCGCCTGTAACAACCGAGGAAGCACCTTTCCACCCAACCATTTGCATTCTCCTACGAATCACATCAAGCGGATAAGCAATGGTTTGACCAACTGTTCCAGCTATTGCACCACATGAGAGTCTCGTGATAATGGTCAGCTCATTGTTTTCTACTAGACCAAATGGATTGTCTTTAACTAGCCAGTCCTTTAGAGACTCATACACCGCAAAGTTCAAGCCCACATATGGAACCTGCATACATCAGAAATGTCTCATCAATGGTGAAATTGTAGTATTATACTGGATGGACGTAAGAAAACAAAACTTACAACTCCAATCACTGATGGAAGCCAACCACGGTACAAGGCCCGTGGACCTTCCTGTCGCAGGACAGTTGCCAAAGCATGTGCAATTCCTCTATATTGATAAGGAGAGTTTGCGGTCTGTGCACATATTCATGTTTCCAGAGTTAAAAAGATAACCAATAAGGATCCAGCAATTACAAAGTTGGTGTAAGGAACATTACCTGGACAGTTAGCCTTCCACGCACCATATCCATTGGGTATGTGGCAGACATGGCTATTATTCCAGCAGTTGCACCAGCTCCAAGCCGTAAAACAGGAGTGAGTTGGGCATTTTCTGCAGAAAATACAAGAAACTTTGATCCACAAATTTTTATATACAGACTACTATCGCACCATTGGTGCAAGAGGCTCACCATGATATGCACTCAATATAGCTCCAAGGCTTAACTCAGAAAAAAAACTAAAACTAAAGGCTGAAGTCCTAGGTGATATCATGCAGACTTACTTACGAGGAAAGAGTCGTAAACCTATTATGATCCACAAAATCATATATACAGAGTATTATTGCCCCATTGGTGCAAGAGGCTTGTGATATGAACTCAATGTATCCCCAAGCCTTAGTTTAGAAACAGCTAAACTAAAGGCTAAAGTGACAGGTGACATCATGCAGATTTCAACAAGGAATTTAATATATCATATGGTGAAATCAATTTACCGTTTCCAGTCTGCTGCCGGTACATGTATAGTATGCCCCTGACATAGAGAGAGTGCAGAAATTAGAGAAATATATAGATAGAGTAGAACCAAGCAAGTGGATCTTTATGAATTCAAGAGAGTACATTATACTAAAAGTTTAGAGGTCTTACTTTGAAGCTTGCTCATAACTGAAAAATTTAACAGCCGAATTTGGAACAATACGAGCACAGTTGGTGCCATTTCCTTTGAACAATCCACGAAGGCCCTCGGTTCTCCAAATATACTTCAAACCACTGACAGTCCCATTATACTTAATGCTATGCGGATTTTGGACCTACATATCGACAATGAACAAATTAAGTCTCCAATGACTTACATATTTCCATTTTTTAAAAAAGCAATCAAGGAAGAAGATTACCTGAAGTAAAATCTTCATCCTTTCCAGAGGTGCAACTGCAGTTCGTGACCTGACAAAAGACACATCTCCAGTGAGAAAAGAAACAAAACGTGCATTGAATGTAACACAGAGACTGAAAGATAAAGTATCACACTGCTCTTTCTTTTGTATTTCAATCACAGGACTCGACTTAATCGAGTAAAAATAACATTTTTCAGCTTTATTCGCCATTATAATCCATCTTTGACTACTTCAATCTCAGAATAAAGCTAAGTGACTGAACTACGAAAATAATTTAAGAAACAACAACACTTAACAGTATAGAATTTTTGAGTTAGCACATCAACTGTAGCATTTTCGAGCAATTCAAAGGAACCAGTGAATGATTCAATTTAACATTTTAAGAGATCTTTCATCATTTTGTCAAACCCATTAAGGAGGTAAAAGATACTCACACTCCACCAGCGACGCCACCGGCGAAGAGAGACTTGCAGATGCTGAGAACAGCATAACTGGGAGCTTTGACTCCTTCCGTGGCTAACTTAGCTTCCTCCGCCAGATTTACAATCGTCGAAACAGCTGCTGATTCACTCCTTTTCACATCCTCTGATGCCATCGATTTCAACTCACACCACTATAATCAATACAAAATCGTAATTCACAAAACCATTACGATTCACGATCCCTTCAGATTTCTGTTTGATCTCTCTCTCAAAGATTACCCGAAACCCTAAGAGTGGTGAGTTAAATCGAGAAGAGAGATCAAATCGAAGCACTTCTCTCTGATTGAAATCCAAATCTTCCCTATTTCTGCCTCCTGACGGCGATAATAAAAAGCCAAAACCTCAAACACGCACGACGTCGTTTTGGTTCCTGCCTTTTCGTTGTGGTCACAGGTGCTATCCTACGCACAGCACTGATCGCCTACGTTATACTTCTATCCTACTTGTACGCCACGTGGGAGAATCTTAATGGTTTTATTGTTATTGTTACTTGGTTCACTAATAAGAGAAGTTGAAAGTTTCGTACCACATATATTTTGGGCTCATTTATCAATTAATTAAAAGTTTTGATTCCTTACAATTTTTGTATACTTTCACTATACAGAACCCAACATTCTTTATCATCTGTTTTGGAGTAATGAAAAAGCTATAGCTTATGCTTTATTAAAAATAGTGTCGGGCTTAACATGGAAAGAATGAGATAATGATCAATGAAATTATCACTATGTTTTTATCAATAAAAGGAAATTATCGCTATTTTAATTTTCCCGCAAATTTTTCTTCTTCATTTTTCCAAAATTTGTACGAAATTTACAGCAGAGTACCATCAAATCTTGTTTCTCGACTTTTGATGCTCTCCAGGGGCCATGCCCAAAAATGGAACATAAACCTAACGTTATGTCTGACGCCATTTACAAGTTTTATTCGAAATATTTATTTTAGATATAGCTTTTATTTTGGAGTTATAAATCATGATTATTATCTGTTTGAAAAAAAATGTACAAGTGGATGTGTATATATAAAGTGGATCTGGGACCACCATTGACAAGAATCAAATGCCGATAGCCTTGTGGCTATTATTCTATACGTGAAAACATTTAGATCACACATCAAAAAAGTTGACCAGCTCATTCATATCCACTTGAAGTATAAGTTTCAATTATCATGAAGGGACCTGTGATAGTGATATCATCTATTTCTAAAAGCCCAACTCTTAAGCCCATATACTGAGGCCTGTTCTGGACCCAAACAAATTGGGCTGTCTTTTCAGATAATGAATTCTAGGTCGTCATAGCCCGTCTTTTAGAGCCTTCATTAATTGTTTTTTCTGATATTATTAACCAAAAATGGTGTTGGTCCATTCATTAGTCAACGTTTAGGTATACGACATTGCATTTACTTTCTTTTGTCAACTACTAAGTTTGCATATTAACATATCGTCAAATATATATCTTGCAAGTGGACTATAATCTTAAATGATCGTACAGAACAAGACTTTACAGCTGTAGCTTTTGTCTAGACAAAAAATGGTCAGAAGGGCAACCTAATTCTGTGAAATATTCAACATACTATAATTCTATTAAAAGGAAAAGGTCAAAAGGGGGTACGATAAAATTTCTATTTTACATAATACAATGTAAATATTCACATTGCATAATTTACACACTCAATTAAACATAAATGATGTTAAACGATTATCATATATATANATATATATATATATATATATATATATATATATATATATATATATATAGAGTCAAGTTTATTTTGGATATCATATTAAAATTCAACGATTGTGAATTTTAAATAAACAAAGGAAGAAGTTTCGAGAGCACGTATTGTAACATGGAAGCATTAAACTTGACATATTAAGACCAAAAGCATGACTTGATATATACTATTTAATATCTTATTGGTAGATGCTCAAGACAGTTTCTGATTTTCTATATACATTTTGGGAGTAATGTCTTTAACCTGGAGTAGTTTTGTGATCCGTACAAAGAACAAAAACACTCACACAAGTAACAGTAGTAGTAAGTGAAATTGTGATAAATGTCACAATTATTACTTGAACAGAATTGTGATAGTTAATAAATGTTGATCGGTCAATGTATTTATTAATTTACCCCGTCGGTAAACAAACAGTGACAAATCAATCAAATATTTCTAGATTATGAAATGACAAGTTTAATAATGTGGTCGTCTCCTCCTTATCACTTGGGTCAACGTGACCCGGTCCGATCAACAACGCTCATCTTCTCCTGACCTGATACTGGGTTTACGCGCTTCCGTATATACGCGCTCTACTCGCTCCCCCAAAAATCAAAAACTATATCAAACTTTGATTCATCCTCCTCAATATTTTTAAATTCCTTTGTTGGTTTTGGAATTCCCGGGAAAGTGAAGGGACAGTAACTTGTTTCCAGCTCGAGTTCGGTAGTAAGTAAGGGGACAGAAACATTTAATCCCAACAAAACGATTTTGATTCGAGGAGAAGAAGAAGACTCTTTTTGACTTTTTCAATTTCTTCTTCTGATTTTTCCAAATACCCCCTTTTTTCTGAATTATTTGGTAAAGCTTTTAAAGAGATGAAGAGGCTTTTCTGGTTGAATTGAACTTCGTCTCGTGTGTTGTCATTTATTTCAATCGGAGAATCATCAATTCCTTCTGCTCACCTAACTTGGTTACGCCATTCTTCAATTTTCGAGGTTCGTTTTCTTCATCTCTTTAATTCTGAAGGAAACTTTGTACAAACTCGATTCAGCTCAAAATTGTAGAAAATTGGGAAAGTTTTCTCATCTGGAGAATGTGTTGTTGACTTGATTTTGATCTGTAAGGAAAATGATGAATTTTTTTGAATTGCAGTTGAAAAAAAGCAAAACCCTAGAAACAGTCTTGTTCGGTAATCGAATGAGGTCACGAGGTGATGTCTATGAAGCTGAGCGTACTAGTAGATCAGATGCGGATGCTGCTTCTTCCAGGAGCGAAGACGATACGCCTCTCACGCGACAGAGATCCGGTAAAAGCTTGAGAAATGAACATCTTGCTGACCCAATTTACGGATCAGATTCTTCTTCCAGGAACCCACTTGAGTATACAGAGCTAGAACGAGCTGAGCTTCTTCGAAGGTTAGATTCTATCAAAGACCATCTCCTTCGTGGTAATGCCGTTGATAAACCAAAGGATTCAGATCAGAATCAGCCTTTCCTTAGACCTATCCATCTCCATCGTCCTAATCCTGGACCTTCTTATTATTCTCCTTATCCTGACCCTTTTCCTTACGGAATCTATCCTCAACCTCAACCTTATCAAGATCCTTATGCCTTCCAAATCCATAGAAGACCACCTCCATCTCCAAATTGGTACCCTCCTCCTCCTGCTCACTACCCTAATCAGATGACTCGTCCTTATCCCGGAGGTCAATATGTTGACATTGGTTCTGATATCGTTGACCCACATTCTTATTTTCCAGCTACACCGAGTCGGTACAGTGATGTGCCTCCGTATAGCCCTGTTTCTTCTCACCAGCGTGGTGAGAAACTCGCTACACCGTTTAGTCCACCACCCGGTAGCAACTATAACAACAGTTCCATGAGCTCTCCAGGTCCTCGGGGTGCGTATGGAAGGTGGCCTAGTGATCTCGATTCTGAGATGGGGGGTGCTTTTGCTCGTGGCTATGTTAAGAAAGCTGTTTCGGATAGTGATGCTCGTCGTTGTCATCCTCTTGCTGGGGGTGCTCCGTTTATTGCTTGTCATAGTTGCTTTGAACTGCTTTACTTGCCCAAAAAGAAGCTTTTGGCTCAGGAAAGGCAACATAAGCTGCAGTGTGGTGCTTGTTCTGAAGTTATTACTTTCAAAATAGTCGATAAGAAACTCGTTTTCTCTTCTGGTAGTAATGAGGAAACAAACCCAGTCTCTCTGGAGGTTGAAGATAGAATCACAACAAACGCAGTGGCGGCAGAGGAACTCTCTTCTGCTGATGTCAACAATTCAAGTAGTGATCTTCCGTGTAAGCAAGAAGAAGAACCGATACAAGAATCAAGGAATTACCGGGATGCTCCCCAAAGTGTACGGTCTGCTTCTCAATGCTCAGATGATGAAGACAGATCGAGCATTTCTAGTGAACAACAACAAAAAGAGGTCAAATCTGTTCGTCGTCGAGCTAAAGGCTCAAAAGCTCCAGAACCCGCTAATCCTGAGAATGCCAGTCTCCTTGAACTATTTGAGTATTCCAATGTGAACCGAGCTGCCCTTGCTTACGGAATGGCGCAGATGGGATATAACAAGCCAGATAAGCAAGAGTCATTCATGAAACAGGATTCGCTGAAACCAGAATCAGTAGCTACAGAGACAGAGGTATCTTACAACGGATATTCTAACACAGAGATCTCTGAAGATTCAAGATACTCGAATGGAAGAGAAGACAGCAACAACAACAGACCAAGAAGCCAAAAAGGTAGCGAGTCCGGTTTCACTGAGACCACAACACGATCCTCTACTGATCGAACCGAAGAGCAAGGAAAGTCATTAGAAGTTTGGGTTAATGGACATCTGATACCCGAAGAACTGGTTAGCAGTGCTGAGAAATTATCTGGACCAGTGCAAGCTGGAAAGTATTGGTAATGCCATGAACTTTCAACCTTCACCACATCTCTCTGGTTTTGTTATCCTCCCTTTTTCAGTTTCTAATTTATGTATCTGATTCAGGTATGACTACCGCGCTGGGTTCTGGGGCGTTATGGGCAAACCGTGTCTCGGTATAATACCTGTAAGTCCCTTCACATTCTTCTCTCTAAGACTCAAATTGATCATTTGAAGCATTATCATTTTGAATGATATGTGTTGGATGAAGAAACAGATGATTTACAAGCTGTTGTTGTTGCAGCCATTTATTGAAGAGTTTAGCCATCCAATGCCGGATAGCTGTGCTGCAGGAAACACACAAGTGTTTGTGAATGGAAGAGAGCTTCACAAGAGAGACTTTGAGTTACTGGTGGGTCGGGGTCTTCCTCAAGACAAGAACCGTTCTTACATTCTTGATATATCAGGAAGAATCCTTGATGGAGATTCAGGGGAAGAACTTAAGAGCCTTGGCAAATTAGCCCCAACGTAAGCAATTAGCATAGATTCATATATACATATATTTTTGTGAAGTATGAGAGTTTGACTCAAAACCTAGTTGGAGTTATGAGCTATCTGAAACGTTTGGTAACTTGAAACAGGATTGAGAAGGTTAAGCATGGATTTGGAATGAGAGTTCCAAGATCCTTAGCTTCATGAAATCTCCCACAACAGAACCAAATGATTTTCTGCCTCTGGTTTTCNCTGGTTTTTAGTCTTTATATTTTTTTTTTTTTTTTTTTTTTTTTTTTTTCTCTAAATGTAAAGTGTGCTATTTATTAACCACATGAGTTGGATTTTGATTCTATGATTTTTCCAGTTGGGGGGGGGCTAATTTTTTATTCTTGGGTCTCTGCTAGACTTGTATCCTGTTTTTTTCTTTTTTTAACTTCCCTCGCTGGTTCGAACTCGGGATGGGTTTGCTCGGCGCTACCAGAACCGGTTAAGGGGTAATGACTGTATACAAACCGGGTTATCTCGGGATAAGGTTTGCAATATTCTATTTGTTAGGTTCCCAGCTGGTTTGTGATTCTTGGTCCACATTAAAACATTTTAATTATTGATTACTTTTTGTGTTGGCACTTGGTAATTCTTCATGGAATGAAGTAGTTTGATTACCAGATGTAAATAATCTGTATTTTCCGGTAAATTCCATCTGTTATACGGCCACTCGGAAAGAAAGATTTATTTTCAGAAACATTTATATTTCCCCAATAGAAAAATTGATATTTACCTTGTATTTATCCGATATTTGGTTTTATGATTTGATTTACCTTGGAAAAAAAATTAGATATTTCTACTTACGGATTATTACAAAAAATTTCAATATTTCCAGGACTTACGAATATATGATTTATTTCACTAAAACAAAGCATAGAAACTAAGAGAAATTTATATTCATTCTTTGTATAATAGAAAAAAATATATATATTATATTAGCTGAGACCTTTTAGAAAACATAAAAAAAAAGTGTGAAATAATTAAAAATTGAAAACTATGTGACTAAAACTATAAAAATTATATAATTTTTAAGGACCAAAAAATTATAATATGTATAACTAAATATATGTATTTATATACATATGGATCAAAACTCATATTTTGCATTTTTTAAATGATATTTGTATTTTTATTTACGAATAATAATTTTACTATTTACCTCTTGCTTCTAAATATTACAAATACTTATAATTTTTTGTGTAGCGAATATCAAATCAAAATTTGTTCATACCAAAAAAAAAAAATCAAATCAAAATTTGATTTAATGAATTTTTTGCCCTACAAATACCTATACAGACTTGCGAGATGAACTTTTGTAGTTTGTTTTGTACGTTTCTGAGGTGGGGCCTCATAAGATAAAAGATTGTACGCATATGGGCCCACAATCAAACAAAAAAGAGAATCTAACGGGCTTTGTGCCTTTGTGGTCCATTCGTTTATTTTAAAGGGCAGTGTGTCTAACTATTATTCCTCACAAAATAGAGAAACAACAAAATTATAACTAACAAATTTTTCCCGAAAAGAGAGAAAGATAAATTCTGACCAAAAAAAAAAAAAAAGAAAGATGAATAACCAAAAAACATGAGAAAAACGGGTGCGAAAATAACATTGAGATATGTCCAATAACATTAGAATCAAATCAACAATTCTAATGACGAAACCTTTGTTTTACAAGTGGTTTTTCATACCAAAAACTTTAATTGAAATAATTGACATTTGGTAGATATATTGTTTAAAATAGTGTATTTACATGTCAAGACGAAGTTTGTTTGATTTATAAATAAATTTCTGAATTTAGGTACTCGAAGAATATAAAACAGACAAAATGATTTTTTTTCTTTTGTACATCCGAGAGTTTTTTTTTTTTAACGTCGTACATCCGAGAGTCTTAGAACGTTTTGGGTATAAGAAAAGAAAAAACCAGTGCTTAACTAACTATACATGAGTGTTTGAATTTGTTTATAACCTTTTAAGAAAGAAAATCACAACTAAGAGTTGGCTCCGATCAAAATAATAAAGATGGTAGTTTATAACAAATTTAATGACAACAAACAATCACAAACCTAAACTCTTCGTATTTTACACATTGTTTTTTTATTGTCGACCAAGTGGGTCATAGCTAACCAATCCATTAACTTGAATGTTCTCCATAATGCATGTAAAAAGACTTGATCCCAAATATAATGATGAGAGTCTCAATAGACTTCGTATCATCGCCACTAGACTACAATCATTTCAACTTTATATTCTACAAATTAATAAAGAGACTCTGAGATTTTTTTTTTCATTCAGGTTAACAGATCAGCAATATCATGTATCAATTTAACATCGAACTCAGACGATAACACAATGACGACACTAAGACAATTAAGACAAATCGATATATTACAAATCCTTGTCGNTTTTGTATATATATATATATATATATATATATATATATATATATATATATATATTCTATCTCGTCCATAATTTCTTCTTCGATGTTGATTATTATTATTATTTTTTTTTAAATTGAAATATGCATATTCAATGTTTATTAGATTATATTATTTTGAATTATGCATATTTTATTAAGACTGTACATATTTTATTAGGTAATATCAGTGCACCCGAGATAGAGTCTCATTCTTTACACTATGTATTATGCATGACTTGACTATTGGATCGGCCGGTAGTGGCTCAATAGATATTAATGCGTGGTTGAAAAATAATAATTAAATGTTATGATCCAAAAAAACCCAAAACACACAATATAATTTCAATTTACATTTTTGAATCAAATTCTAGTTATAGTAGCATACTATAAGGTTATGAATGATTTTCAACCGTCATAGAAAACTAAAGAAAAAATGGTCGTAGCCTTAATTCAAATTTCTTTCTAATTTTTTTAATCAATATTCATACATGCATTATCAGTTTATTACGTAATTTTTATTGCAATTATTAAATTTATTTATGTTGTCAAAATTGCGTATCTACATGTTAAAATTTCTACAAAGCATTTAAACATATTATCTTTCTCATTCTTTTTATTCTAAATACAAAACTTTATTAAGCTGATGAACCAAATAACAGAAAAACGATAGCCTCATGACAAATATGACAAGGGGAAAAAATCAAGGCATGGAAAAGTGTGTTGCTTGCTTAGTCCCAAGATTAACGGGAGGGATGTGAAGGTACAACCAAAGATAAAAAGCCTGAGGACCAAAGGCAAGGCACGTGCTTCACATATATAAATAACTAAACAACTCTAATTATATTCATTCCTGATATTTCAAAACAAACTAAATGACAAAAGATAAATCATTCTCTTCTTTTCTCAATCGCCTTACAATTCTTTAACTTCCCTTCTTCGACATGAAAAAAGTTGATGGGGAAGATGTTGAATCATAATATAACATTTATAAGATTCTTCGCTTAAAACAATTGATTTGACTATCCATTTGATTTAAGTTTTTAATTTTTTTTTCGTAGTTGGTTTTGAACTACTCTAAAATTAAACGTGTTTGAGCTGCAATGTATTCAAGATGAGTGACTTACTAAAAATTGAGATCATGAACTAAAAGAGGACATGGATGGAGTTATGTCCGATTTAGTAGGGTGGACAGTGGGTGCAATGGTCCGGGTTTCTTCATGTTTTATATTAGAAAGGATACCAATTTTGTAGAAAAAATTAATTTTACGGTAAAAAAGAGTTAAGAATGTCTACGGATCCCTAAAAATATTGAGCCGAGTCTTTTGAATTGCGGTTTAGACCGGTACACACAACACTTAAAAACAAATATATATATATTTTTAAAAAACTGTTATACTTTTGTTTAGCAATATCAAATGTATGAGTAACCAATATTAAACCAATAAATATCTTTCTTGCAACTACAATCCACGATTAAAATATTTTTAGGGTGGTGATATGTTGTATGACGTGTACTAGAAATGACATTATAATATTAGTATTTGAGAATTTAATTTACTTAGACAATAGTGAAAAGAGAAATTAATGTCTTTTGATTTTGACCACAAAAGATCCAATATCGTTTCATCTTCAACCTCTCTACCCATCTCTCTCCCTCAGCCTCAGTATTAAACCACTCTAAACCTTCACAAAGAATGCGAATCTTCTTCATTCAATGGAACAACAATTAACCACCTTCCTATTACCTGATAGCCCAAAAGCCGCCATGATTGAAGAAACCCTAATTCCCTCTGTTCCATCAAGCCAAAGCCATCGCTATCGCCATCGCCATCGAACCTTGATCAAGTTCTCCGTTTATTTCTTCCTAATCGCTCTCGCTTACTATTTCATCATCTCCAGCTTCACCGTCTCTCCAATTCCCCCATCCTCTGCTCCCGGAAACGGTAACTACTCGTTTAATCTCATTCTCCAAGAAGATATGTGTTTTCTTGGTTTTGTAATTGGAACTTTCTTAATCTGTCAGAAGTTGCTATTTTTGTGTTTACCATTTGTTTGATTGAATGTCTCTGTGAACATTTCCCAGCTTCATCAGCCAAATGTGATCTTTTCACTGGAGATTGGGTCCCTGATCCTTCTGGTCCTAGTTACACCAATGTCTCATGCCATCACATTCAAGATTTTCAGAACTGTTTGTTGAATGGACGCCCAGATGTGAACTATCTCTTCTGGAGATGGAAACCTCGTGACTGTGATCTTCCTAGATTCAATCCATCTCTGTTTCTTGATGCTGTCAAGAACAAGTGGTGGGCTTTTATCGGCGATTCCATTGCTCGTAACAATGTCCAGTCTCTCATCTGCATCCTCTCTCAGGTTACTCATCAAACAATTCTTGGATACCTTCCTTTTACTGCAAGTAAACTAGGACTTTGGGTTTAAAGGTTAGATCTTTCTTTGAATTTATTGATCAGGTTGAAGATGTGGTGGAAATCTATCATGACAAGGAATTCAGATCCAAGATATGGAGGTTCCCTTCTCACAACTTCACGTTATCAGTCGTTTGGTCTCCTTTCCTTCTCAAATCCGAAACATCTGACAACTCGGACATACAGCTTTACCTTGACCAGCTCGATCACAAATGGACCCAACAATACTCCAATTTTGACTACGTTGTTATCTCTGGAGGGAAATGGTTCCTCAAAACGACGATATTCCATGAAAACAACAATATCACAGGTTGCCATTACTGCCAGGGCAGAAACAATCTAACTGATCTTGGCTATGATTACTCCTACCGCAAAACCCTAAACCTACTCAGTAAGTTCGTGTTAACCTCAACCCACAAACCGTTGGTTCTGTTCCGAACCACGACACCTGACCATTTTGAAAACGGAGAGTGGAACTCTGGTGGGTATTGCAACAGAACAGTGCCGTTTAAAGAAGGCGAGGCAAAAATGAAAACTGTTGATGATGTGATGCGTGATGTTGAACTTGAAGTGTTTCAGAAGTTCGGGGAAGCTGTTGGTTCCAATATCAGACTGTTAGACACGACTGCAATGTCCCTTCTCCGACCAGACGGGCATCCAGGACCATACCGGCATCCAAATCCTTTTGCTGGAGTGAAGGATAAGAGCCATGTCCAGAATGATTGTCTCCACTGGTGCTTACCCGGTCCAATTGATACATGGAATGATGTCATGGTGGAAACCATACTTAACCGGGAACAATATCGATGAAGGAACCGGTTAATTGTACCACGATGTTGCCTGTAGTTAGTTCTGGTTTACATATAGCCATTCAGTTACCTACTTGTTCGTGTATATGATCACTTTAATATGTTAAATGTTGTAAGAGTTCTAAATAATAAATCCGGAAGTTTTGCCTGCCTTCACTGATGATCAATCAGAGTGCGAGGGCCATAGGAAGGCAAAAGTCCCTGTTATAAACAAACCCTAGTGATTAGTGCAACTCATTTCATAACTCATCGCATCTGATTTCGAAGATCTAAAAACAAGCCTGCAAGCTTTCCTTTGATGGAGGTTTCCCTTGCTTACACTCCAAAGTGTGTTAATAGTGTTATTTCCTTATCCGATGTTAAAATGTCGTTTACAAATGAGAGTTTTTTTGTTGTTGTTCCAGTATGACCTAAAGAGCCTAAGATAAAGGTACATATAAAGTGTGAATCAAATAAACTTGTTGAAAAATATGGCTACATGGCGTTAGATGGATAAGGCTTCCTTGATCTCGAAGGGAGTTAACAGTAGATGGCAAGGTAGATGAGACTTGGGGAGTGTCAAGGTTTCAAAGTTATAGTGAACTGTGGACAACAAGGTAGGTCCTTTGCAGGTTACCAAAAAAAAAGGTAGGTCCTTTGCATGAAGCAAATGAACCTTGAGATATAGGCCGCATATTTTTAAACAAAAAATAGGCAACAACTCAAAAATTATAGTTAGTTTAGTGATAATGGTGGCTAATTAACTTTGAAGCTATAAGGGAAAATATCAAAAACACACTTTTTAACTCCTTTCTTTTGAATTTATACTTCTTAATCATCATTCTTTCAAAAATATATTTTGAAGAAAAATTGTTTTAAACAACACTTATCATCCAATGATAAGTTAAAAACACTTACAAAAAATGGAAAATTCTTTTAAACAAAATTATTCTTTCTATTGTGTCTCTAGAGGATTATTATTATTATTATTTTACTATTTTGAGTAAAGGTTTCATAAAGTATAAAAGAAACATATTTTGGTAATGCACCTATAACCACAATAAAACAAATAGAGTTATATATATAATAATTTAAATTTAGGCTACCTTTATATGTTAATATGAGAGGCAACATTTAAATTTAGGCTACCTTTGTATTTGTGTGGATTTTCTCTTTTACCGTCATGTTCTGCTAATCTCTCAGCTATCAAAGGCATCATTAGTCTTTCTTATTCTCTAAATCATGTTAATAAAAGATGAATAATGATGTGAAGAATCTATGAGAAAGTAAAAGCTTGAATAACTATAAATATTGTGATGCTAAAAAAATATATTTTTAAAAATAAATAATATTGTTCAAAGTAAGGGTTTAGGGAAAATGGAAACTTGAATAACTATAAATATTTTTTTTTGCCAACAACAATAATATGTATCAGGCCGGACTCGAACCCAGACGGTGTCATAGTGACGGCCTTAGTACAAACCACTAGGCTACCAGTCTTGGACGAATAACTATATATTTTTGTTTCTTTTTTTCTAAATAAAGATAATTTTAAGTTAAAAAAAAAAATTCTATGCATAACATAAAATGGAAAACATTACAAATTGAGGAAATCACACAAATTTTTTTTTTTTTAAAAATACATTAAAAATTTGAATACTAAATTAACAATATACTTTTGTTTTTTTTTTTTTTCTTAAAAAGGATAATTCAAGGAAAAAGTCTATAGGAAAAAAAAAAAAAAAAAAAAGCATACCTAACAAAGTAAAAATATCACAAAAAATAAATAATAATGATTATTGTTGTATGATAATCTTGGACGATGAATGATTACACCAGATGGTGTATGATAATGGTAGATGGTGGACGATGTAGTTTTTATGTTGTTATTTTATTCAAATAACGATGAATGAACAAAATCTTCTTAATTAAATATTATTATATATAAAAATATGTTCTTATTATTTACATTGAATATTTTGTTATTAGTGACAACTACTACAAATATAATCAGCCCGCATGATTTCTTTAAGTAAAAATCAAATCATTATTTTAATGTGAACTAAACCGTTGTACAAACCATTTACCAATTAGAGGTTAATTTTTCCCTTAAGAAAATAACTAAACCATTGAAAAAAAGATAACCGAAACAAAAAGGTATTAATTTCCAATAATGTTTATAAAAATACATATTTGCAAATTAAGCTTTCAAAAGGTGTATATATATATATGACGTTGCACTTTGAATCAAGTTTTAGAAAAAAAAAACGAGTTTGCAGCTTCAAACATATAATTTGATTTTGTGATCTTAAAACAAATATCATGATTTTGTAGATTCAAAGCAAAATATATTTGAAGTTTTTTAGCAAAATCATGAATTCCATTAGTCTTCATATTCCAAAAAACCAAATTTTCATGCTTTAATAATAGTATATGAACAAGTGAAAGTTCGAACCAGAGAGCCCAACAAGCACTTATGGAATGATGAGAGACACAATACTTAATATGGGGGTTGGAACATAAATTGGTTAAAACAGTTTTCATGAGAGATGCATTTCATCATTTTGACTAGGGGGTGGGCATCCGGGTACCAAATCGAGTTTTCGGGTTTATGAACAAACTACCTATTCGGGGTTTCTAAAAATTCGGGTCGGGTTTGGTTCAATATATTTCGGGTTTGAGTAAGGTTCGGAATTTTGGTTGAAAACTGAAATTTCCAGAATTTATTTCGTTTTGGCATTATCCGAAAAAAAACCCCCGAAAATTTAGAAACAAAACCCAAAAATACCTGGAATACCGAAGAAAATCGAAAAAACCAAAGAAAAACCGGAAATCCCCAAAAAAAACGAATACACAAAAAACATAATAGTTGTTTTTGTTCAGAATTTCACTTCAGTGTAATAACCAGTCATACACTTGCAACATAAAATCATTTATGATTTAATAAAAAATAGTACGAATACCGGGTATAGTCATAATATCCGAGTTGAACAAAAAAAAAAAAGAAGTACAAAAAACTATAAAAGTTGTTTAAACAATATAAATATACCTGATGTTAAAACTAAATTTCTAAAGGTTAGCTTCGGATACATATTCGGTTTCGGTTTGGTATGGGTTCAGGTTCGGTTTTTTCAGGTTTAGAACCCATTCTGGTTTATTCAAAACTCGAATTTGGATTAGGTCCGTGTTCGGATTTTTTTTTTATTCGGTTTTTTTGCTAGACCTAACTTTGAACATGTTAGGGAATAAGAAAAATATTAACAGTGAATTGATCATTGTGATTAGCAAGTATAAAACCAGTTTCATCTCGAGTACAAATCTAAGATGAAAAGAGCTAAGTTTAGGTTGGTGCTCGAGAATAAAATGACTGTAGTAGAGAAACCAAACATTAAGTTATCAAGCAACCAATTTTAAAAAAATTTAACTAAAATGTGTTATCAAGTTAGTAAACAAAATACATGATATTAAAATACTTCATAATAAGTTAGTAACCAAACATTTTGTTGGTTATACTTGCAATAGTAAAATATGTTATTCCATACACATGGAGGAGCAAATAATTTTAAAACTTGAACAACAAATTAGTAAATGGTACTAAAAATTAAAACAAATATATAACAATCCAAACATTTTAGATTATAATTACTAGAATGTAATCAAATACATATTCCAAAATATGACAAAGCAAAACATATATTAAATCACTAAATACAAATCCGCGAAAATATAAATAGTTAAATATATGTTAACAAAATTGATAAACACATAACCCGCGCTACCCGCGAGTAGCGCGGGTCAAAGTCCTAGTGATAAATTAAAATTATTCAATATCTATGTTTTATGTTTTTTTTCTTTTTTCCAACATGCATATATTTTCCTTATACTTTGCATATATTTTCCCTATAATTTTCTTCTTTTTTTCTATACAAATTCTTTTTTTTTTTAAATATAATTAAGTTTTCACATCTACATTATTACTAAATATAAACTATATAAACTAGAAAACTAATTAAATGTCTAATGGTTCAAAAATAAATTAGTCCTTTATATCCTTAAAAATACACATAATTAACTCTAACAAATCTTAAAAATGGATCACAACAAACATTTAGCCAATGTATTTGATTCATTTTTTTCTGCTTCAAAATCCGCTTTTATAATATATTTTGAAATAGAATATTTTAAAAATTAAATAAAACTTTTTTAGAAAATAGTAAAAAACTGACATACTCAGAACTAGGCAGAACATAGAGAAGCCAAAATAAGTCTTTAGTTTTGAGTGAGGTCTAAAGTCTTATGAACATATCTTAGGAACTATAAGTCTTTAGCTTTGGTGAGGTCAGAACATAGAAGAAGCCAAAAGCCTACACATTTATGAATATCTTCAGTTTTTTTTTTTAAGAATATCTTCTTAACATCATTGGCTAAACGACTAATTACCTTCTTGACATTTTTTTGTAGGTATGGACATCGAAATGACACAAACTCCAACAACAAAAAACTGATGAAATTACTGAAGTTCAACCATCAACAGAGACAACGACCGAGATGGAGAATATAACACTCCTTTACAAAATCTGTAGGACTAAGCCACTAGTGTCACATACAACCAGTGGTGGTGAGTGAAACGCTAACAAAACTTGCCACTGAAGTGGATTATGTGACAGATGTTTGTGGTGCTTGCGTTGTCTTTTCAACAGCTTATTGTGCATCCATTCCAACATTAAGAAACATTATCATCTTCACATTCCCCCTTCGGAAGTGGGAGGTATACTTGCTCTAGCTGCTATTGTTTCAAGGCACGTGAGCAAGTTACTCACTAGATGTCCTATGCACATCATCAAACTTATCTTTAGGAGGTTATTATCATCAAACATCAAATGGTTATACGTTGTGGAAGGTATACACGGGGAAATCAAATACTAAGTCAGTTGGATCATTAATGTTCACATTGCGTTGTATTGGTTATTCTTAGAGCAAGCAATGAAGATGCATAGCTCATTGCTTAAACCGTGATCAAGAGAGTTTTAGTACGTATTTGTGTTTTCCTCGGTTGTATCGATTTTATCATTCTTCACTTCGGTAGTGATGATGAATTGTGCATCGTGGTTTCATGTAAAGATATATCATGAATGGATAATGAATGCCTTTTTCATTGGTATGTCATCGAAGCCATTGAGGGTGAATCTTGGATCAAAGTGAGACAGTTTGCTGATCTAAGAAACACAAGTTGAATATATAAATCGTAGACATCTTTTCCTCGATCACGTATCGAAGGACTACATGAAAAAAATCGTAGAGAAGCCTTCCTTGAGGAGTTAAAAGCGTCGTGTATATAAGCGGAGTAGAAACGGAAACCATGTCCGCAGTCAGAACCACCAAGCTTTTCTCGCCCGACGATTCACCGAACCTCGGTACATAGTTGGTTAACAAACCCAATGATTGAATCAACATAGTTGGGATTTTAATCGAGATAGACCACTGTGTGATTGAATCGAACTTCTTTGTGATTTAGATGGGAAAAAGACGATGGTTGGATGAGGACACAATTAATGGGTTTAAACTGCCCAGTAAACTCGTTTGCTATTATTATATGGTTTTAATCTGGCTCAAATCTAACAGGCCTAAACGGGTTACCTACCAACGGGTCTGGACCTAAACGGCCGGGTTGGCCCATCATAACAACCCTAGACAACTCGTAGAGTAATCCGCCCTCTATGAACCAATTTTTTCTTGTCATTTTTTCAAACTTTAAGCTTATACATATGTGCAACCTTTGAAATCACATGTAGAAAGATCCCATTTGTTTATATACAGCTTAATCAAACTCAAAAGATTAAAATAAGAAAATTCATTAGAACTTTATCAAACTCGATCAAAATTTCTAATTCGCCATGAATTATTTCAATTTAACCGAGATACTTAACCCAAATCCAATAATTTTTGGCTTGGAGAAAAGTTACTCTCTCATGGGAGAAGAACTAAGCTTGACCACAATTAAAATGATTCGAAGAAGTTACTAAAATAAGACTAATTTCACATATGTTGAAAAAGTCTTTTGGAGTTAAAGGTGAATCAAAAACAAAAACAAAAACAAAACAAGATCGAAGTAAGTTGGAGTAGAAGTCGAACAAGACGAGAACAAAATAAGATACGCACGAAATCGACCAAACACGGAGGGCCAACCAAATGTCAGTTGCCGATTAAAAAACAAGAATATAAAAAGTACATAATAAAAAACGGAGAGTTTTTAGAAACATAAATTGTTTTCTCCTTTTCTAATAATTTATCAATATTACATATTACGATGACTTCGAACCTATGTGGAGAAACGTTAATAGTACTAGCACAAATCGCTATGTTATAACCGATGTATTTTCATGTGAATTTTGTTGCACACGACGCTATCAGTGAGATATTTAGTAATTTATACTGGGGCAGCTTAGGATCCACTAATTAAACCCATGTCGTTTAAGTGCAGTGAGACTCGAGAGGCTTGGGTTTATAAAAGGCCTGTAAAGCCCAGACATTGGGCCATCACAAGATTTCGTTCATCATATGTAAACAACGTGTCATTCTACTTAATTCTCCGCAGCCGTCTTGCCGTTTTCAGACAGCCTGTGTTCGGATTTGTTCGTCTCAAGTCGTCACTTATGACATATGCCATACGCGACGAAGAACATTCTGAAAAAAATCAGCATATCTGTGGCAGATATCTAAACCAATAATGCATGATTTAATACAATTTTTTAAAAATTCGTTTATAATATTTATTATATAACTGTTTGGCTTTATTCGGTAGCTATAACAACTGTATAATACGTATATAAAATTTTTGGCTGAAAGAGAGATATATGTACGAAATTATAATAACATATCTGTTTAAAAGTTGTATTGATGCGACAGCTTTATAGACTCGGTCCTTTAAAAGTTAGTGGTACCTATTATCTCGCTCAAACTCAGATCAACATTTTTATTTAAGAAATTAATATCAAACCACATATCACTTTCCTCTATGTGATTGTTATTTTAACACGCAACATTGTGAATTAAATGGTTGATTTATAAGTCAAATTGAGAAAGAGGTATGTTGTAAGTTGTAACACATAATCGTCCACGAATAATGATTTCGTAGGCTTTTTGTGTGTGTGTTGTGTTGATTATATGACTTTCCGTGGCATATTCCAATTGGTAAATCATTACAATAATTATGGGCTTTGAGATAATTCCCACTTTAACCTTTTACACTCAAACAAATGCTAAAGTCTAATCTATGAATGAATGATTATTCGCCTTTTTATCGTCGCTATTCTCATTATGGCTCACAATATATAATATATATCAATTCAACATTTTTTATTTTTTTCATATATACATATGTGATTAATGTTTGAGTATCTCAAACAATAAAAGCCCCGACTAATACCATAAAACCTACGAAAAAGTCGTGTGTTATCTTCGATCGTTTAAGATAAGTTTAATAGTGACTTTTCATCTTAAAAACTCTATCTTGTTTTTCAACTCATGTGGTGAATTGTTGATCACCACAAGCACCTAAAAACAACAAAAAGGGAATCAAATAATGTATGTTGTAGTAAAAAAAAATAGAGACGATAAAAATCATTGCATAAGCATTACGTTTGCATTTCATCACATCACACGTGCGCTTCAAAACATCTCACACGCACATAAATTTTGACCCACAGTCACAAAAAAGGCTTAGCTAGTTTCTCACTAATTTTCCAACCAATAATTGAACACATCATATTACATCATTATATATGTGGTACACTATACACTACATAAACTCAAAATCCCAATGTTTTTTTACCATAATTATTTAGATTTCCTTCTTTCTTTCACAATGAAAGCTTATCTTTGTATATTACAAGGAAAATTCTAGATTGTTTACTTTAAAAAAATCATAAGAAAAAGGGTTATTAATTGCCAAATGATTTATATTCGATTTGATTTTGATTCCTAGCCATAACAACGAACATTCCACAAAAGACTATATATAAATAAAATATTAAAAAGTATAAAATAGAATTTTCCTTGTTAACAATGGTACACACGAACTCTCTATATAAAGCCATTACTCAATACCTCACGAATAAAAAGTTCAAAACATTCATAAATCTACCACAAAAAAAAACAAAGATCAATTCTTGGAATCTTTGCATCAATGGAGGGATCAAAAGCTCCTCACGTAGCCATCACACCGAGTCCGGGAATGGGCCACCTCATCCCATTGGTGGAATTTGCTAAACAACTCGTTCACCACCACGGCTTCTCCGTCACTTTCATCGTCGGCGGCGAAGGTCCACCGTCCAAGGCTCAGAGAACCGTCCTCGAATCTCTCCCCACCTCAATCTCCTCCGTGTATCTCCCTCCCGCCGACCTCACCGATCTCCCTCCCTCCACTCGCATCGAAACGAGGATCTCCCTCACCGTCACTCGCTCCAACCCTGAGCTCCGGCGAGTTTTCCAGTCTTTCGCGGCGGAGGGTCGTGTGCCGACGGCGCTCGTGGTTGACCTTTTTGGTACGGATGCTTTTGACGTGGCCAAGGAGTTCCAAGTGTCACCTTACATTTTTTACCCAACAACTGCCAACGTTTTGTCGTTTTTTCTCCATTTGCCTAAACTCGACGAAACGGTGTCGTGTGAGTTTGGAGAATTGACCGAACCGGTTCAACTCCCTGGATGTGTACCAGTCTCCGGTAGAGATTTACTTGACCCGGCTCAGGACCGGAAAAACGACGCCTACAAATGGCTTCTCCACAACACCAAGAGGTACAAAGAAGCCCATGGTATTCTCGTCAACACATTCTTCGACCTAGAGCCAAATGCTATCAAGGCTCTCCAAGAACCAGGTCCTGATAAACCACCGGTTTACCCGGTTGGACCGTTGGCTAACATTGGTAAGAAAGAGGGTAAACAGGTGGAAGAGTGTGAATCTTTAAAGTGGTTGGATAACCAACCACTCGGTTCGGTTCTGTATGTGTCCTTTGGTAGTGGTGGGACACTCACCTGTGAGCAGCTCAATGAGCTTGCTCTTGGCCTTGAGGAGAGCGAGCAACGGTTTCTTTGGGTGATAAGGAGTCCGAGCGGGATCGCTAACGCTTCCTACTTTGATTCGCATAGCCAAACCGATCCATTATCTTTCTTACCACCGGGGTTTTTAGAGCGGACCAAAGGCAGAGGTTATGTGATCCCGTCATGGGCTCCACAAGCCCAAGTCCTAAGCCATCCATCCACGGGTGGGTTCTTGACACACTGTGGATGGAATTCTGCTTTAGAGAGCATAGTGAGTGGGGTTCCCTTCATAGCGTGGCCCTTGTACGCAGAGCAGAAGATGAACGCGATCTTGCTAGCGGACGACATTCGCGTGGCTCTTAGGCCCCGTGCGGATGAGAACGGGATAGTGAGAAGAGAAGAGGTGGCTAGAGTGGTGAAGGGGCTAATGGAAGGTGAACAAGGCAAAGGAGTGAGGAATAAGATGAAGGAAATCAAGGAAGGAGCTAGTAGGGTCTTGAAGCCTGATGGGTCCTCTGCAAAGGCACTTACTCTAGTGGCCTCAAAGTGGAAAGCCCACCAAAAAGAGTTAGAGAAAGTTGGTAATCACTGAATTGAATGGTTTTGTTTATATAATGTTATTTGTACAACCAACTGTGGGATATGTACAATTATGTTTTGCTATGAAATGCTCTACTTTTTTTTTATTGCTGCTTTTGTTTGAGGTGTAAATGATTTTGGTTTTGTTTTAATTGATAATTAAGTTTGACATGTTGTAGTTAAGCTGCTTAGACATAAAAACCTCATCATTCATCACTCAGATCTCGGTTCCAACCATATGTTTGTTTGGTCTATTTAGCTATTACCAATGAAACAAATAATAAGAGGTAAAATGGGTCAATAATAAGTGGGCGAAGAAGAAAATAAGTGTGTGTTTCGTGTTTGTGTGGCGGAGTAGGTGAAATAGCGTTAACAAACGACAAAAGTAAAACATCAGTGGGACCTGAAGACAGCATGTCGTTTTATGACATGTAAAACGACAACCACTTTTGTTTGTTATGGAAGGTAGGTTATTTGGCACTTTCAACGTGTGTCAAATTAACCTCATCAAGTGGAAATGTGTACACATTTCCACAACTTTCCTTCTAGAATTACAAAATAGTAGCATCATCTATTGACAACGGACAGAGCCGTGCCTAGAGTACAACAGATCATAGGCGGTATTTAAAAGAAAGAAGTAATTCATACAAAACATTAATATCTATAGTAAAAAAATTTGTTGTTCTGTTGAAAAATAAAACCATCATCATCCCAAATAAATTAAGAATTAAAAAAATATGTATACAAATCGAAAATAAAATTATAATTATCAAAAATACTTACCAAATACCAAGTGGTTATGCATTTGCATGTGTAAAACAAATTATAATTATAAAAAAATACTTACCAAACATCAATGGGCAAGTGGTTATGCATTTGTTTGTGTAAAACAACGTCTATTTTCCTAGATCCATGATTTACAATTAAATATAGTAACATTTTGATAAACAGTAACTAGTTATGTTTGTCTTTTAGTATTTACTTTTGTTTTTAATGAGTTACCGACTAAAATTAATTAAACCAAACTCAAACACATGTGTTCACAAGTTGGTGTAAATTATATGATGAATGTTTCATTTTTTTTAATTGCCCTAGGCAAAAGTCTCAAAATATTGTACATAGGCACGCCTCTGACAACGGACCATCAGAGACGGATGCACACAAAATACTGTAACAGAGATATATATTGGTTTTCCGTAAGAGTAAAATTATACCTGAAGCTTTTAATAATTATTGAACTTTAAAATCTTATTGCATGTACCTCCACCATAGCGAACTATTAAACATCATCCTTTTGTGAGAAAATGAAGTAGAAAAAGTCACAGAAAAGGGCTTAAACACTTCACTAAAGACACTTGTCACACTTCCCAGTATTCCTTGCTACGTTGTTCACACACCTTTGGCCTATCTAAATGTTTATCAACTTAATGTCTAGGAAAAACACAGAAAAAATAGTAAATTATGAATTTGGGTCGACGTGTTGAGCTCTACCTTATTTCTTCCAAGAAGTCCATCAATATTTCTTCTCTTGGAAGGCCCATGTATAATTGTGCACAATAAATGGTACTATATTTTCTTTTAGGGAAAATGTGACATAGCTAGCTATGTTTTGAATTTTTATTGGTTATTTAAATCACTATTCATCCCCTACGTATTGAAAATTCCAAATTCAGATCATATTTAGAAGTAATGAGTAAATAATAGAAAACTCCACAAATTGTCAAATTCCTTATAATCCATTTTTTTTTATTTCATGTTTTCGAGTCTATTATCTATTCTTTCTAAAGAGATTTCCAAAAATATCATTTTGGGTGGACGACCACGTTTTAAAAATATAACTTCATTTTTTAAAATACTATTTTTAGGATTTAGAGTTTGTTTGAGATTCTAGGATTAGAGTTCAGGTTAAAACTTTATAGGGTTAGAGCTTAGTAGCTGACCACCTTTTGGTGAAGGTGCTTCCGCCCCTAGTAACGATTAAAGAACTCAACAAACCTTCCCTTGAACTAAAACTACTCATGCTTTCAATTCACAACATTCTTTCCAAACGTTTCTCGAATCTTCTGAAAAGTCACCATCTTCAAAAGTTTTGTCATGATACCAGCTTGTTGTTTTTTCGTGCTACAATACACAAGCTTAACCACACCTTCTTTAGCTAGCTCTCTGAGAACATGAGAACAAACCTGTTTGTGTCTCTCGTACAAGACTGCATTTTCAAATATTTTAATGGTGGATGTGTTGTCATCGATACCATTTCACCATCTTTTTCATGCCCAATTTCCTTTAAAATTCTTCTTATCCAAATGGCCTGACAAGCACATGTTTCCGCTCCGATATACTAAGCTTTAGTGGTTGATAAAGTTTAAGTGAAGACTAAGCAACCGCTTCTCTGCTCATCAAAAAACCATAAGCGGAAGTGATCTTGATGTCATCTACATCTCCAGTGTAGTCTCCAATGTAGTCACTGTCAGTGTACCCAAGAATCTTTGTTCTTCATTCTTTCTTGTTTCAGATCCCATACTCCATTGTCCCCCCTTAGATATTGCATGATTCTCTTCACTAAGGCAAATTGCAACTGGGTTGGATTAGCCATAAAGCGGCTGATAAGACTCACCATGAAAGATAAATCCATATGTGAATGCAATGAGATACATTTTCCAACCATCTGCATCTAAAGAGTTAAATTAACCTTTTCACCGGCTTTTTCTCGACTGATCTTCTGACATGTACATTGGATTGCATACATGTTTGCATTTAAAATCTTTTGATAACTTCAGCTGCATATTTCCTTTGAGAAATAAAATACCTTCATTCTCTTGTACAACTTCTATATACCAAAGAATATTAATTTTATCCTTCCTAGATCAGTCAAATCAAACTCTTTCACCATAGATTCTTTGAAATCATTCACTAGCTTGTCATCATCACTAGGTAGTGAACAAAAAATCATCAACGTAAATGCTAACGATTAAAATTTTACCTCCTCGTCGTTGATGAACGATATTTGTTCGGTGGAGCTGCTCTCAAAGCCTTCTTTGAATAAACAAGCTTCAATACGACTAAACCAAGCTCGTGGTTGCTTGTTTAAGCCCCTAAAGGGCCTTGTTCAACTTATACATCAAATAATTCCTCCCTATTGCCTCGTAGCCTTGAGGTTGCTCCACGAAAACATCTTTTTTTAACTCACCATGCAGACAAGCCGATTTGACATCCAACTGATAGATTTCGTAACCTTGATAAGTGGCTAAGGAGATTATATACGTTCATTCACACCATTTTGTTACGGGTGTAAGGAGTTTCTAGTCCTCGCTTAATTCTATGTTGCTCAGAAAAATCCTCGAACTTTCTGGAGTTGTATTTCCCACCTCGATCGATTCTTAAACATGTGATAAATTATTTTTTTTCTAAATAAGAAATCAAAATTTTAAAATCTTCTCAATTAATCAGTTATTTTGCAATAAACAAAATAGCTAAGTACCTCAATATCTATTGTTAACATAAAATTGTATTAACTTCATTTTTACAAAATATTTTTCAACAAACTAAAATTGGAGTCATCAATAATATTGGGTAAATAATGCATGTGTTCAAATATGTCATGAGATAAACATATATAATTGAAATCGTTAGTCGATTGTTGTATTTCCCATGAATCCCAATATTATTATACCTTTACCATTTAATCATACTTTCTAAATTTATTTCCATGTATAACTAAGGGTATCGGAAGTGGTCATTACAACGAGGGATGATATGACTACAAACACTCAGTTCTCATGTACATATATATATATATATATATATATATATATATAATGGAACAAGTCGGACAAGGAACTCCTTGTGAATAATATTTGATGGTGGTACAGTTTCTCATGATCGAGTTTGTTATGTGGGAACTAATTACCATGGAAGATTAGGATTCCCTAGCTAGTTATAGGTTGTCCCATAAGTTATACACATTACATTAATTGTTATATCTTTTTCCAAACAAATTAAAATATAAATGATTAATTAGAAGTTAGAATATTTTGTAACATAAAGAGAGTTGGATTAAATATTTAATGTTGGATTTTGCATTTTGAATATTTAATATTTAATGTTGGATTAAATATTAATGTTGGATAAAAAATACTTAATGTTGGATTTTGCATTTTGAATATGTAATATTTTGAAAAATGATAACCTTTTTTTGTTCTAGCTTTAATTTTATTCATAAAAAAACTACGTTCGGGACATTAAGCAAGGACTTACAAGTTCTTTTCGTAATAAGATACTAACATCCTTCCAGCTACTACATTTTTCTATTTTAATTCATGTTTATACGATTTGTATTCCAATCAAATTATTTTTATTTATTTTCATGATTCTTTAAAAATCAATGAAAGTTAGAAATTATATATAATACATATGCGACACACATTAGAAGTGATAAATAACAAAATTACGACATGTAAACAAACTTTAAATTTTTCATATTTTGAAAAAACACAGAAATAACATGTTCTTTGATGTGAAACGCGGATTATCATCTAATTGTCAATTATTATAAGAAAGATTACTCTTTTATTTTGTCATACAAAGAAGTTTACTTATTAGTTATTAAGTTGATACCCTAACATACAATGAAATTAAATAATCAGAACAACTGAAAAAATATATTAAATTTATTTTCTCATGACCCAAAACCTCTGAATTTCTTCTGCTGTTCTTCCTGGGATCCTCCCCGCTATCAATTCCCACCTTTCACCAAACAAAAACAAACATCAATTAATTTTTAGAAAAATTGGTAAATAAGTAATTTGATTAATTACTAGTGTTAATAAAGGATCAAACCTGTCACCGACAAGCTTATGCATTCTACAGACCAAATCTTCTTCTTCTTGATTCATTTTTACAGCTTCCCACTCAAGACTACTCCCTTCTGTCCCACACGTCATTAACCAAGATTCATATATCTCAACATGTTTAAAAAAAAAGGGTATGGTAAAGTTAAAACGACATCTTCGGTTTTGCACCTACCTTGAGAAGAAGAATAAGAAGACGCAACAGCGGGGCTAGTCTTGGTTTGCTTCGGCCTGCGAGTAGTCCTGCGATGTTTATCCATTTGAGACGGCACCGTATTTGCAAAACAAGAAGAAGAAATAAATACGATAGAAAGAGAGATAATGATCGGTTATGTTTTTCAAAGGAACCATTTCTTTCTATTTATAGCAACTGAATGAAGTAACCAACGGGTTTGGTAGGTTTCTGTCTTAAGGAATCTTATTAATTTACCAAACTTGTTTTGTTTACTATTAAATCAAATTAATCACACTATTGTACAGTATCTTTCTCTTGCAACCAATAAAGATCACATGACTTCATTTATACTCCGTTGACCCTTTTGATTCTTTAGTACTGAAGTTGAATGCATACCTAAATAGATTCATCCCGTTAATTAACATCTTTAATAATCTTCCCAATTTCCATCATTTTATATTAAATGCTTTCAAATTTCACTATTAGTTCACTTTCAGTTGATTAAATATAGGGATTATTATTATTGAAATACCTTTTAGTTCTTAAATTGAAAATGATACTGTAATGTAAGAAAAAAAATTGATTTTCAAAAAAAAAATGTAATAAAATAACTTTATTATTGTAATTAATGCTTATTATAAGTTATTGAGCAAATAGTCTCAAACAAAATAAGTGTTGTCATCGTTTATATTTTTAGGAGAATTTTTGCTTCATAACGCAGTTATAAATTTATTGTTAAGTCAAAATGAATTATATGATATATCATATATAACACCAACAATTAACTTGTCTATTTTCTACAAATATACATATTAGAATGTTTAATTTTAACATATCTATTAATTTATGTTGAAAATATCAAACCCAAAGGGATATATATAAATATATATGAGAACTAATCTAATAATTCATTATTAAGAATTACAAGAATTTGGCCTTAACTCTTTCATATGAAAAAGTTATTTTTTTTTTTTTTTTGCTCTTAATCGAAATCCAAACAGACTAGATCTCCCTCTTTTTTTTAGGTTTTGTTTGTGCTAAATCCAACAAGACCATGGTATAATAATCTGATATAGATCTATAGTGATCTATCTAAGTTTTTTTTTGCTAAGAAACGAACTATCTAAGATTAACTACAAAAAAAAATACAGTGCAAACCCTATTGCAAATTAAAAGGATTTTTTTTTTAATCCAAAATGAAACTATGAAAGAAACGTTAATATAATGCAACACTCCAGTTAGACTCATTCATAATCAAAGAATAGGACCACGATTATTAAATTATTATCACACAAAAAAAAATAATTTCTCTTCCCCATCCCAAAATTAAATTCGGTATATAATGAGAATATATTGTTAGCACTGAGAAAAGCTAAGTTGAAAGTTTGCTAGGGAGGAAATTAATTATAATTTTGCCTTGTGGATATTCCCTTTTATCCCATTCGTGTACATATAAATCTGTATATGATATATATGGTATTCCAAATCTTATATGTTCATTATATTTGACCGATTAAAAAAAGTGGTTAGGTTTTACTGTAGGACTTAGGAGAAATAGTGTTGATAAAAGCTGAACAAAAAAAGCAGTTGTAACAAAAAAAAAAAAAAGAGAAGAAATTGCGGTTGTAACTAGTAACGAGCAACCGACACGTTGCTTATGGTTAGGATCATTTAATCACGACTTAAGCCAATTTAGGACCATATTGCATGATGCACGACAAGGTATCCAATCCATTTTCATGCTTGGTACAATGGTACTGACATTCATTTACGTCTTCTCTTGTGATGGACCAGACCTAGCTAGCTCAAATTTAAACAGACCAATCCTCAAAGCTATGCAAATTAAACCAAACAGTGATGGACTAGTGGTTCCACACATGCTCGATCGGTTCAGAAATTTTTTGGGCCATATGTCAAATATTTTTTTTTTTTTAAATGTTAGTGCTCTATTTGATAAATTCTAGAACTTAGAGCATCATTAGTGGTGATCCCCTTTAGGGGATCATTTGATTAAAATAATAATAATTAAATTAATTAATTAATGCTAAGATCTCATTAAAGTTTTTTGTGAAATGAACCCTCCACTCATGATCCCCTAGTGGGGATCTTTGTTCATTCAGGTTGGATTAATCTCAAGATACATTAAAGTAAAATCACAAATGAGTTTGGGAGTTTGTCTTATTGTTGTTGGCCCCAATTTTTATGTTACAAATCAAAATAAGAAAGAGAACCAAACGGTAGCAATATAGTGCAACAGGTTTTGGAAGACATCATCAAACTGGAGCTTCTACGGTTGGGTCCAAGTAATTCCAACTTCAGGGTTGATTAGAACCTGCAAATTCAGGTAAGAACAATGTTTATAACTCACACTTTTATAGGAACTTAAGAAAGGTATCGACCATGAAGCAGACACACGAAGAGAATAATGTTAGAGAAAGGAAACTCTCTCTTATTCTGTTCACTAATCAAATCTCTTTTCAACATGAGGTCAAGCTATTGGTTTTCCATCAAAATTTGTATAATCTCGTACTAGACAGGAGGAGGAAATTGCAGCTTGTCTGCTGAGCAAAACATGAATTGAATGATATTGGTTCCTAGAGAGTCTAACCTTAACAATCATGACCTATCACAAAAAACTAAGAAGACAAACGCATTTAGACAACAATAACAAGGCGACAGAGAAAAGAAAGACAGAAGAAGAGCTTCTTTACCCCAGTAATTGCAGTTCCTGTCCATGCCCAAGCCAAAGGAAGCAAATACCAAGGCGATTTTGCAATCATAAAGACTTCCAAGCTTTCACATCATCAATCTCAAACACCTTAAACCCAAGATAAACATTCCAACAAATAAATAAGAAGAAGAAGTTCCATACTAATATCACACAACACTCAATGAAAAAGCTCTCTACCTCTTTGGGAAGTGTATCCATGATATCTTTCAAAGTGACATTATCAGGAAGGTCTTCTCCAATTTGCTTGAATCCATAGTTTTCAGCTAATTGGACCAATCTGAATAAACCACAACACATAAGATTCACATTCCTCAATACCAAATATAAATCAAACAGCACAAAGACTTAAGCCTAGTCACTACCTCTGCTCTTCTCTCCACCATATCTAATCACCACAATTTCTAAATTCATCATCAAACAACCAAACCAATACCACAAAATTTTACAAACATTTCCAGATGATTACCTTAGGAGCATCTTCAGTGTGGTAGAGACACTTGTGAATCTCCATAGAAATTTCAGCTGCATTCTCAAAACTTAGCCTCTCTCTTGTCTTCTCAAGTGCAGCTCTTTCCTCTTCAAGTCTCTTGTTTAGTAACTCAACGGACTCTCGTATAGCAGCAAGATCTTCAGTTGTCTTGCAAAGATTCATCTTGGCTTGATTCAGAGCATTAGAGTTGTCTAACATCTTAGTTCTAAGTCATTCCCCAATAGCAGAAACTAGCAAAAATCTAAGCTCAAAATGTACATACATAACTACGCATCTCAAGATGGATAAGCCAACTGTTAACACCTGATCCAAAACCACGGTCAAGATGATA
>OVAF01000374.1:0-44028 GCA_900406245.1 Odontarrhena argentea | reverse complement strand
GGGGGTCTAGATTTGCAATTGGTGTCAAATAGTGGTCTATTTTAGCAATAAGGCCTTAATTATAAGAATAATTCCATGGACGATTTTTAAAATGACAATTTTACAAATCTCAGAAAGATCTATATTTAAAGGTTTTATATGCACTACATTCATAAGAGTAACCTTTACTTTTAAATTTTAACTCACAAAATTATGACAAATACCTTTGTTTGCAACCCATGAAAATTAAATATCATTTTAAGATTGTTTTCATTAATATCACACATGCAGTGCAAAAAGATTGAAGAATATTTGGTATACCACTAGACTGGGTTTTCATTTTATTTTGTTATTAGGTTTTAGAATATTATATCATCATTCTTTTGTCGGCAAATATTATATCGCATTTAAACCGCAATCTAAAACATTTTTTTTTTAGTAGTGGCATAGATAATTTCTTACATACTTAAGGTAAGTGGGAATTAATGGTCATGGATCTAGGGGCGTCAAAATAGATAAAAATGTGTTGGTTGATCCAATTCAACCTAATTCATCAATCCTAATAGATAATTTTTTTTTTTTTTTTAATCTTAATGGATTGGTGGGTTAAATGGATAGATTAATCGATCAAAAGGATTGGATGTACATGGATTCAATCTTAATGGTTTGATGGATTCCGATAGAATATCTATTAATGCTTTATTCACATAATTACTAAAAATATTTTTTTTGGTTATAAAATAAAGGACGTGTAATTAAAATTTTATAATTAATATTAATAGTAAGATTTTGTGATATTGGCGGAAAAGGAATTTCATGATATTGGTGAAAAAACGAGATTTTACAATTTTATCTCGCGATTTTGACGGAAAAAAGAAATTTTGCAATGTTGGTGAAAAAACAAGATTTTACGGTTTTTGTATTTGTTAAAAAAATACAATGGAATGTTAGCATTCACAAACTTTAATTAAAATGATGCTAAACACAAAGCTTTCAACTAAATACGATGGAATTTTAGTGTTCCTCATCAGTTATAAATTTTACATTCGAAGAGACCTGCCACTAAATACCACTTCACAGTTCGAACTCTTTGTGAGGAATGATATGTTAAATATTCATTTTTAAATACATAAGATTGCAAGAAATATATCTTAAGGTAACTCTGATGTAAACGAAACTCTTTGGGCCACTGGCACTCGGTGTTTTATCCTTCCAATTTACAAAGACTGAGTTCGTGTCACAAATTCTACTTTTCGTGCGAATTTTCTAATTGTTAAGCTGAATGCTATAAGCCATAAGCTAACGGAACAGTTCCAGGTGGGTTGAAGGCTAAGCCATAACCACGAGCGTGGTCAAATTATGTTTAGAAACGAAGTGTTGTATATATACTTTGTAGATTTTAAACTTATAATATTATTCTTTTATTATAGTGAGAAATTATATTTCATGATTTTGGTGTTAAAATATAATTCCATAATTTTAATATAAATATTTTTATATATTTTATAATTTGAATAAAAGTATATGATATATATATGTATTTTTTAGGTTAATGGATTGATCCATTTAACCATTTTATCCATCAAATTAAATGGATAATGGATCAATCCAACCTATTTGCTAAACGGATTAGACTAATCTATATTTATTTATTACTAGTTTACGACCTGCATTAACATGCGGGTGAATAATTAAACACACATACTGAATTGATGTAAATATATTAGATTTCGAAATTGACCATGTGTAAATATTTAAAACTTATAAGAATAACAAATTTTATTTAAAACATATTATATAAAAAATTATTTATTATTAAATTTTATTGATGTCAATAAATTAGATTTGAAATTGACAACTCATATAATTATGTAAAATAAGATTCTAAACTTTATGATTAAACTTTTAAAACCCACAAAATTTATGTCCATAATAAAATAGTAAATTTATTTTTTTCATATTAATAAAAAATGACAATTTTTAAAAAATTATTATTTATATTGACTTTAAATTACCTTTTCTTTTCTATGTTGCCTTTTATTATTTTATTTTTTTTGAAAAAACTGAAAATAGGAAAATGCATTTGTTAAAATCTTTTTGAAAAAATGACACGTGGCACGATCTTGTGAGTTATAATTGTGCCACGTGTCGATCTCATATTAAATGCATTCAGTTGTATTTAATAAGATTCAATCCTAATAGATATGAATTGAAATGAATTGGATCATTTTAATCTTAAAGAGACTATTAATAACGATAAATTTGTTGACCAAAATTAAACGAGTTAGAAATAAGATAAGCTTATTATGGTCAAATCAAGAAAGGACGTTTAAGCCACTAATTAGCATGCCAAGGTCAAGCCAAAGCCTCCCCCGCTTATGAAAATTATTTCACTTCTTTAACACGAAAATCATATTATTAGTTCTCATATTTTGGCCAGTACTTAAACGTAATTACTAACAAACAAACAAAAGTCAATAAATGTAGCAAACAGACCAGAAAAATAAAATCAATATTTAACAAAAAATTAAGAAAAATCAAGCAAGAAAGACATTAAATGTAAAATGTGGTGTATGAATCCGCACCCTTAACTTCACGTATATATACACGACTTATACACACACAATCTTAACATCATAATTACTAAGAAATACAATAGATCTTTTTAATAGAGATCAAAGAAGAAATGGTGAGACAGTTACATTGATCTCTTTTTAAATCCATTTCTTCATTTCATTGCTTTACTTTTGGTCAAAAATATAAAAATAACTATTTTCACATTTTACAGGGTTTTAAGATATTGTTGGCAGTGCTTCTGATTGCATCATTCCATTTGCAATGCGGAAATAGCAGGATGACTCTAAGTGTGAAAGATTTTCTTAACCATACAAACGGTGATCAAACTGAGGTGATCTAAATTAATTTATCTCCAAAAGTTTTGTTATTATTAAAGATAAAATATTTTCCATGGGAAACTAATGAATTTTCAAAATAGGCTCTTCAAAACGCATGGAGATCATTGTGCGGATCAAGGAGGCCAACATCTCTAGTAATTCATGCTGGTGAAACCTATATTACAAGACCTCAAAGATTTCAAGGTCCCTGTGCTTCTAATAATCTCCATATTCAGGTATTTACCAGAAAATTATGTTATGGGTTTAGTTATCTATAGATCTATAAAAATATATATTTAAACAGAATAGTTTTTTGCCAAAAAAAAAAATTGGAATCATAGCCCAACGTACGGGGGAGTCCCAAAATGCAACCAGCCCGAATAAATTAGAATTCATAAAAATAAAATATTAATTTATATAGGATTAATACATCTAATGTACTAAATTTTTTACCAAAAAAAAAACTATAATATAAATTAATTACAACTAATATTTTTGTTTATTAGATTTTGATCCTAGTTTGGACATATATATATATACAACCATTTTTTATCATCGTATATCAGTATCCTAGAATCTTAGATTGTTAGTTAGAACTTAGAATGCCATCTAGAAATCATCGATGATTAAAAGTTTAAAGAAATTATTGCAACATATATATATATATATATGTGTGTATCATGATTCATATACATTATATTTTTCCTTGGGCAAGATTGATGGAACAATTGAAGCGCCAAGATCGGTACAGGCATGGGGAAGCCAAAGATATGAGTCTTGGTTATGGTTCGATAGCGTGACGGGTCTCGTTATCGAGGGCACTGGTCTCCTCGATCCCCATGGTGAAAGTTGGTGGCAAAGTCCAGTCCGCCCTCGACCACATGTATGTTGAAACCATAATTCTAGTATTAGCGTCTTCCAAACCTTTGTTTCCTTTGAGGGTTCATAAGAACATCTGTTTATAAATTATACAAATTAATATATTTTATAATTCGTGGGCTATCTTTCTTGATGTAGACGTTGATGTTCAATGGGTGCAAATACCTTACGTATAAAGGAATAACTCAAAGGAACAGTCCAAGTAACCACATTTCCATCTCTAGTTCCACCACCGTAACTATAGCATATATTCATATCATCGCACCCGAAAACAGCCCAAATACCGATGGTATTGATATCGCTTATTCAAGCGATATCCATATTTTAAGCTCGACAATTGGAACCGGTATTACCATTTTTCTTAATTATAAAATATTCTTTTATAGTGTCATATATATAACTATATATGTATGGGTTTTTAAAAAAAAAAAAAAAATCTATTAGGTGATGATTGTATTGCGCTTAATGCCGGTTCGCACAATATCAACATAACTAATGTGGAATGTGGTCCGGGTCATGGAATCAGGTTTGCACATATATATAATATATCTATATCTCTTGTAATGTAATATTGTGTTAGTCGTCGTTTGGAATACATTTAGTACGACTCAAGCATTCATACAAGTTTTATAATGTTTTTAATTGGTCGTCGTTTGATTTTGCTTTGCACTATTTGAAATTAATATCAGAAATGTATACAAAATCATCTTGACTAAACACTTTAGGTTGTGTGTTTATGTTTTTGGATAAAACACAGTATAGGGAGTTTGGGGAAAGGAGGGGCAAATGATGTGGTACAAGACGTGAATGTCAAACATTGCACCTTCAAAGGAACTCAGAATGGTGCAAGAATCAAGACTTGGCCTGTAAGTTTTATTTTTATCATACAAATTTTTAATATGCAGTTCATGTATTAGATTATATATCTTTCCATTTTAGAACGGACAAGGAGGGTATGCCAAAAATATTTTGTTTGAGGATATTACGCTGATCGGTTCATCTATCCCCATTAACATTGATCAAAAGTATGTGGGTCATGGCGGATCAGGAGGATCAAGGGTAAAATTTTCGACTCTACATTCGCGTTTAATTAAATTTTTCGAACACAAAGTGATATAGTCCAGTTTATTCATTGCCAATAACTAACTTACTAATTTTAAAGTGATCGATACATTTGTTAAGTTTAAACTAATACTATAACGAAATCTTTCAGGCCAACTCTGTGAAAGTGGCCAACTCTGTGAAAGTGAGCGACGTGACATTTGCACGCTTTAGAGGAACATGTGCAAATGGTCTTGCAATTAAACTGGATTGTGACATGGTAGGTTGTGATAACATCTTGTTGGAAC
This sequence comes from Odontarrhena argentea, assembly GCA_900406245.1. Taxonomy (NCBI): domain Eukaryota; kingdom Viridiplantae; phylum Streptophyta; class Magnoliopsida; order Brassicales; family Brassicaceae; genus Odontarrhena; species Odontarrhena argentea. The sequence continues at coordinate 38,927 of OVAF01000374.1, read as the reverse complement.
ACATCAAAATCGCTTCTTCATCGGCAATGCCTCTTTACGCCTATTGCCACTTCGCCCATGTATCTAGTCGTGATGTCTCCGTTGATGTCAAGTGTAGTTTTAATCAACAGCTTACTCAGCTTCAACTTCCATCACCCTCTACTCAAAATGCTCAACCTCCAGCGAATTCTCCTTACATTATGTAAAGACCTTCTTGTTCAGTTTGACTCATATGTTATGTGAGACAAGCTGTATATGTCACTATTTGATATTATACCAAAATAAGTTTATATTTCGTAAATCTTAATGGCTTTAGTTCATTTTCCACAGTCAAGATCCTACTGATGCAATGTGGGCTCAAGTATACAATGTATCAACTAACAAGTAAAAAGCTAGGTCATAATAATATTTAGGGAGAAGATTGAGTCGTAAATTTTATGATTCACTGGAACTCCACGTTTTAGCTATAGACATAAATGGTACAAAAACAGTAAGAGTTTAATGATTGGGATTTTCTCCCATACGTAAATTTTTTGCGATAAATTATTAAATCACTCGTACATAATATATTTGCTGATTGAGAATCATCTAGTGATAGAAATTGCAGTTTTAATAATTAATAAGCATATGAAAATCAAACTTTTTAATAATAACATATGTATATATATCTGGCTAGATAAATCAAAACAAGGGTACATAAGAAGAAAATAAATACTAATATATAGTTATTTACTGTATATAATCCAAAATACAATAATTTCATAAATTAACTATAATTAATTAAGTGACAGTTATACTATCAAGTGTATTATGATGAATGATGATATATTAAAACGACCGTATTATTTTAACAAAATTTCTCTATATTAAATTTATTGTAATAATATAAAAAAAAATTATAATGTTAAATCCATCGTTGGTCTTAATAGGGTTTGACCAGAAGAAAAGAATAACGTATTTATTAGGTAAGTGAGTAATCGTATGAACCATCTTGAAGACTTATTAATAGAACTTTGTTCATTAAAGAGAGATAAATTAGAAACTGGAAGAAAAAAAACAAATTTGGTCACCTAGCAATCACGCCAAACCCTCTCGCGCGACACGTCAGACCAATATTAGACCGAACGAGAAGTCTCTTTCTTCCCCCACCAAAACAAAACAGACCACACAATACTCAAGTCTTTCTATCATATGTGCTCCTCCACCGTCGAGACATAAATAAAGCACTTCTACGGGCATTATTAATGGAGACAATTTCAAAGTGTCTTTCCAATTACTAGAAACATTAAAATAAATATCAATAAATAATTAACAAATATGTCTCTAAAGTATCTCCAAAGTGTCATAAGTATCTCAAACAGAGAAAAGTTTCATTTTAAAAACACTTTCTTAATTAATTATAAATATTTCTTTTTTTATTTTTTTGTTAATTGAGAAGACACCTTGAAAATGTCTTCATAAATGATTGTCTTAATGACCCCGGTCTAGGGCCTCTTTGGCTTTTTTACCAATGTGTAAATGAATATTTTGAAAATCTAATGTATGTACAACTAGTACAACTAAATATAAAAATTAGGAGGTATATATATAGGTATTGTTAAATACTAGATTTATATTCATAAGAAGATAACACATAATCATCTATTTACATATTTACATATATATATATATATATATAATTTATGTTTTCGTGAAATATTGACACACATCAGTTAGAAATAAGAAAAGATTCAACATTTATTTATGGCTCAACATATTATTATATTCATATTTTGATCGGGACTATATATGGAAAATATGCTTTTTACCATATCTATTTTCCGGTTTAAAATTAAAATTATGAATCGACCTATTTTTATCCACTATTATTACAAAAATGATCTCTGGTCTTTTTTTTCTAAAGAATTCAGGAAAAAAATAATTCTTAATCAAATTATATAATTTTTTTTTATGGGAAATAACATGTGCATGTGTGTTATATGAGAGCAAGGTTTGAAAAATCATTAACACATTTATCAGTCGAATATATGGAAACAGTTTTTCATTGAAAAAATCGTAGAGACATTTATTTAGAAAAAAAAAACACAAATAAATATGCAAGAAACGCATTTTTTTAATGATAATCTTTGATGACATTTTAAGTAGTAAAGTAGTAAAAATATTTTTTCGGTATAATAATGTTTTTTTTATATACGGGACATATTAGTCAGATCCTAATCTGTTTTATCTAATCAACTAAAAAAATATTACAGTCATATCAGACATATTACGTTTAAAGTATATATTAAAAATATTAATCATTGCGTAACTACATATACAGATTTTGATTAAATCATATCATAATTCATACATAAACATCAATCTATAAATATACCAAGCAATGGTATTAATCATCTTATTTATTTGCCAAAAAAAATCATTTATTTATCATACGTTAATTGTAAATCAGAAATTTGAAAACAAAACCAAAACAAACAATTGTCTTGTCTCCATTCGGAATTTGTCTAATTCGATGGTTTTTTGTGTATTTCATAAAAAAATATTTCAAAATGACGAAAGAAAAAAACAATTTAAAAACAATGAGGAGGGAATACTTAGTGGGCCCCAATCGAAAGCCCATTAAAAAAACAGTCAATTAATATAGAAAAAAATTGGTGACCAAAAAAAAAAAATAATAATATAGAAAAAAATATCTTGGTTAGGCCACGTAGCATAAACACAGTCACGCCAAACCCTCTTCCTTAGACAATTTAGACCCAACCAAAACACACTCTCTCTCAATTTATCTTCCCCCAGCTTTTAAAATACGCCACAAAGGCCACTGCCCCTCTCTATCCTGCGCCACAACTAACCTACGCACCTCCGTCTTCCTCCATTCACCACCACCATGGGAAGAGGCGGAGCACTTAGCGATGGAGTGATCAAGAAGATCCTCCTGTCCTACACCTACGTAGCGATCTGGATCTTCCTGAGCTTCACAGTCATCGTCTACAACAAATACATCCTCGACAAGAAGATGTACAATTGGCCTTTCCCCATCACTCTCACCATGATCCACATGGCCTTTTGCTCTTCCTTAGCCATCCTCCTCATCAAAGTCTTCAAAATCGTCGAACCTGTCTCAATGTCTCGCGATACCTATCTCAGATCTGTTGTCCCCATCGGAGCTCTCTACTCTCTCTCCCTCTGGCTGTCCAACTCCGCCTACATTTACCTCTCCGTCTCCTTCATTCAGATGCTTAAGGCTCTCATGCCTGTTGCTGTTTACTCCATCGGGGTTCTCTTGAAGAAAGAGTCTTTCAAATCGGAGACTATGACCAACATGCTTTCGATCTCGTTCGGTGTCGCCATTGCGGCTTACGGTGAGGCGAAATTCGATACTTGGGGTGTTATGTTACAGCTTGGTGCGGTTGCTTTCGAGGCGACGAGGTTGGTTCTGATTCAGATCTTACTCACTTCCAAAGGGATTAACTTGAATCCGATAACGAGCTTGTACTACGTAGCTCCTTGTTGTTTGGTGTTCTTGTTTTTCCCTTGGATCTTTGTGGAGTTGCCTGTTTTGAGGGAGACTTCGAGTTTCCACTTCGATTTCGTTGTTTTCGGGACCAATTCGGTCTGTGCGTTTGCTTTGAACCTTGCTGTGTTTTTGTTAGTTGGGAAGACTTCGGCTTTGACTATGAATGTGGCTGGTGTGGTTAAGGATTGGTTGTTGATTGCGTTCTCTTGGTCGGTGATCAAGGATACTGTGACTCCGCTTAATCTGTTTGGTTACGGGCTTGCGTTTTTGGGAGTTGCGTATTACAATCATTGTAAGCTTCAGGCTTTGAAGGCCAAAGATGCTCAGAAGAAGGTTCAGCAGAGTGATGAAGAAGCTGCTGGGAAGTTGTTGGAAGAGAGGGAGAGTGAAGGGTCTGGCAAACGGAATGAAGCTGATGATTGATCGTTAAAGAGGTTGGTTGAGTGTATCCGAAGAATGTGTGGAGTTGGAGGAATAAGAGCTTTCAAGGGTTAGGATGATTTTGGTAGATTTGGTGGGGGGATTATCAGCAGGATTTTGCGCATCTTCGGGTTCACGGCTTTCGGTTTTAGGTCTGATCGTATTCATGTTGTTCTCTGTTTTTTGAAGTTTTAGTTGCTACGTTATGGTTAATTATGTTTACGATAGTGAATTGATGGTACAATGTCGGTCGTAGTGATGATGTTGTACTGATATGTACCACACTAAACCTTGTGTTCTATGGAGTTTTACTTTGTTTCCTTACTTTTGATGAATCTTCTTATGTCGGTATTAGTTTTTTTATGGAGTAGCTTATTTTATGATGACATTGAGATCTGGTTTGGTTCTTAGTTATTATCAACATCTTTAATGGTGCAAATATGAAACAGAACCGTTTGTGTCGGCAACATGTTAAACTCATAAATTTCATATTTGAGATGTAGAAGAAAGTAACAAGGTTTCTTATCACCAGCTGTTAACAGTCGTGTGTTGTCTTTTTGTACTGTCAAATGCGAAAGATTTTGAGTTGACTGCGACAAATAGTCAAACAAAGAATCGTTTCAACTTTCAAGTCTTGTGCTAAACAAAATCGGAAGTGAGCCAAAAGTCACTAAACCCAACCAAACGAGAATTTTTCCATTAACTAGCATAGATCTTGGTTGTGAAAAAAAGTAATGGAATATAGAAGTTGGAAATGATTTGTGTTATTCTTTATGGCCAAATTAGTTGTCTGATTGAATCAGTAGTGGAACTGAACTGTTTAGTGGGGCAAGAGATGTGTAAAATGCATAAAAAATAATTGTAGTTAGTATTTTTGATATTTTACTTAAGGCTGCAACAGTGCACATGAAGGTAGATCAACAGATGTAAGAGCAAACAAATGTTTCTTTTTAATAAAGCAAATGGTTGTTAGGTACATTACAGACAACTATCACATGCTCTCTTTTTTTTTTTTTTTTGAACGGCTCACATGCTCTCTTTAAATTACAGTACTACTTCGTTGCGCATAACGAAGCATTCAATAACCAATGCGTAAAAGCTACACACAACTATACAAAGGCTTTGGTCATGTACTCTGCTTTGAAATAACAAAACAGTATATGTGTATTTTAAGTGTCTCCACAGCTATTTGTTTGAGATAGATACATCGTGAACGTTACGGACTCTCTCGGTCCATGTAAATAGGTATAACCAAGCATTCAATAACTAATGCGTAGGAGCTACACAACTGCACAAAGGCTTTGGTATGGTACTATAGTACGTTCCGCAGGCTTTCCTAGTCCGATTCCAAGCCGCATCGGAGTTGCATAAGGTCATAACAGAGCTAGGGTGGTCTGGTACTACAACAGGCACTACTCTTTCGTGGTGACGGTAGAAGTTGAGCTTCTTGAATTGTTGTTAAATCTGTTTCCTCCTCAAATTCACTAGCAAACCCGTGGGAAGAGATCTCCAATAGTATATCCAGAGGGAGGTAGGTTTAGACACGTTTTGGCTCTGTCTATGAATACTATAACAGAGCAATTAGTTTCATACCTTAGCCTGAGATTGGTACTTGATTCCACACGTTCCTTGCGAACTAACAGCGAAGGAGAACCTGTGAGGTTGATTCAGTTTGTCCGCATCTTCTACACAAGGGCTGGTCAATGACGCCTCTTCGATTTAGTTGTTCACTAACTGGTAGAGCCTCATTTCTAGCTTTCCATAAAAAGGTGAGTTCATAGGCTCCGAGATGTTGGAGATGTTTGGGAGCAGGTCCGATTGGGCAGAGAGGTTGCGAAGTCGAAAGCCATGGATCTTCCTATAGATTAACTTGTGTGCCATCACCCACAAGCTACACCATGCCCAATTTTAGGATACTTCTTCCTGAGATTATACTGCACCATCCGTGAGAAGCTCCTTTTGGTGGAGAGCAGGTTAGAAAGGGTTCATCAACATCAACACCACATCTCAGAAACCTAGTCCTCCCACATTTAAAGGCCTTGAAAGTTTCCCCCGTGACATTTTTCTAACATCGGGTTTATCGTCCCACCAAAATCAGAGTTAAAACCGATTGAATTTGTTGGCAAAGGGGGATTGGGATTTTAAAACACGACATCACGTAGGTAAGCATAACAAGTTTTCCGACCGCGGAAAGAAACCTCCAAGACCAAACCGTTGTCTCACTTTGTCCACTATTGACTCAAAGGTGAAATTCCTCTAACTCTGTTAAATGTATAGCAGCGATCAAAAGAGGTGGACTATAAAGGAGACTGGTGCAAATGAGCATTATCTACAAGTAGAAGGTTTGAGAAAACCTAGACACTTCTGGATATCCTCAAGTGGTGTGGAGAAGCATACCAGAGAGGCCAATCGGAGACAAAACAAGAACTGAGTAGGCCAATTAGGAGACCTACCATGAATTGGGATTGGAGATAAAAACCCAACAAATTCTCGTAGACTATAAATATAATACATAGATTTGTTGAAGTTATGGTCCATCAAAAACAAAAGAGTATGTAGGAATCATGATTGATAAAGCTATACATAAGTTGTGTGAGAGAAAATCGTATTACAAAGGAGGGCGATTGGATGAAGGAATAGTGATCTGAACCGGGATGGGTCTACCGGTACCGGAACCACCGCAATTGTTACAAGCAGCACGACCAGAACCGGAACACCTACGACATCCGACATCTCCATCGGACCATCGAGAACAGAAGCACTCCACTCGTCCCGTGCCGTTACAGGTCGGACACCGAGCACCAGCCATGGGCTTTTGGTCCATCACCGATTTCACTAACACCGCACCGGCCAGCACGCTTAGACCCGTTGCTAGCTGGGTTATCACCATCGGACCCATTGCCAATTTCTGTTTCGCAAGCGAGATAGATAGATAGATAGATAGATAGATAGGAGAGACGTCGACGAAAAGATCTTTGCTTTACAGAAAGAAGAAGAAACTGTGGTCTTTATTCTTTTAGTTTTTGATATTTACTTTTTATTTTGGGGATGAGGAATGGTTAAGACACTGCACACGTGGACTACCCTCTTCTCTGTGGAGATCAATCAACCAGCCCCTTCTTGTTTTGGATTTCGGAATTTTTCCAAGTATGTCCTGATTTGAGTTTTTGTTTACCGCAAAATTTATTGTGTGACAGAAGCCACCAGTGGTTAATTTGAAAGAGATAAATGATGCATCCAAATCCATAATTTAGTCAATATATTCTCTATTTGTACGAATTAGGATAACGTTTTTTGTTTTATGATTCATATTTTATGACAAACCGTATTTATATTCACTATTTTATATGATTCCTATTTGTTCCACAATATTATACAAACAACATTGCAAACCATTTTTAGTTTATTCTATCCCGCAAACCATAGTCATCATTCTTAGGCTGTGAATGGTGAACATTTGACAGGTCGGTTTTGTAAAAAATGTGTGGACAGACAAATGCGCTGCGTAATTGAAGAAGATGTTTTATTGAAGAAAAAAGTTAAAAAATTCAAAATAATTAGTTGAATCCCATATAGTGAAGAAAACATGATTTAGCTATTGAAACACATTAGATTAGATGCATTTTATAGCTACAAGTGCGGTTCACACTTTTTTTTTTTTTTTTTGAAAGCTTCAAAAATCAGAGAAAAATATTGAGAGTTAATTGTATTCATTAATACATATTTATTTGAAAAAAGAAAATATAGATATTGATAATTTTGAAAAAATTTAATAACACTTTAATAAAGTTTACATTTGTACTGCAATTGTTATATTTACCATATAAATATATTTCTTTTTCACCATTCGAACATCAAACCACATTGTTTATTTTTCATTAAACGCATGTGTTCCGTATTTTATATATATAGCACTTCAAACCGTACCGTACACCGCTTTCATTTTTCTCATAATGTTGTAAAAAGTAGAGAAAGTAAATAGGATTTGTAATAGAAATGAATGGTGATAGTTGACAAAAAAAAAAAAAAAAAAGAGTTGAAAAATAATAAATATTTTGCTCAAAACCGCACTAAAAACCGCACTTTACTTATTACCATTCATTGCCTTATAAATGTGAGATGTACGAGATTGAATGACAACAATCAATTCACGGTTATATGTGTGTATCTTGAAAAAGTATTTTTATGTTATCATTTGCGTTTCATCATAAATCATACATATTTATATTGTTTTATATGAACAGCATTTAATACGCAAAACTATTTCGACCGCACCGCAAACTACTTCCATCTAATTTTGTACCGCAAACCGCGGTCACCATTCATAGCCAGGTGGAGTCGTGTTTTATATTTTTTGTATTCCGAATTGCGAAAGATTTTGAGTTAATTCTCGACAAATGTTCAAACAAAGAATCGTTTTAAGTCTTGTGTGAAACAAGATCTGAAGAGAGCCAAGAGTCCCTAAACCCAACCAAAAATTTGTCAAATTGGAATTTTTCTAATTACTTACATTTAGGCTCTCAGTGGTGATCGTAGTTTGCAGAGCAGAATAAAGCAAAAGCAGTATGCAGTGCGGTTTGAAATACTTTATATATTAACTGCGGAATAAGTATGATGAGTGAAAGAGAAATGGTGCGAAATGATGTTCGAATGGTAACTACAATAAAAGCGGTGTGATTATAATGATTATTTAACTTTAAATATGTTTATAAAATACTTTGAATAACTTAAGTATTTTATTTTTCAAATAAAATTATATTAATTTATGTTACTTAATAATTATTTTAAAATTTAAAGAATATTTTTATATTTTCAGATGGGAAAACCACACGTAACCGCACCATATATGATGTGGATTAATACATGGTGCATGTTCTCTGTTTTTCAACTATTTCAACAAAACCGTCCGCTTTTAATACATGTGTTAATAGGTGACAACGTTAGGGGATCCGCCAATTACTAAAAAAGCTCACAATTAAAAGTTACCATTCAAGGTATTGTAACTACAATGTCGATCGGCGCCGGCGGCTCCTTTAGCGCCGGCGCCGGTCTCCTCCTTTACTTTTCGCTACTTTTCTTTTGTCTAGTTTCGAAACAGGTTTTCGCCGAATCTGATCTTTGATGGTTTAGATCTGTTTCTCTCCAATCCTACGGGATATCTTTTCCGGGCTTGCATGTCTCCGGATCTTCCTTATGTGGCGAGCTTTGGTGTATGAGGTCTACGGGATCCTTTGTTCCGGGTTTCTATGGACTCAGATCTTCTCTTCGGGGTTTGATATCGTCTTTGAGGTTACGGTTCCTCTGAATCAATACTTCAAGGAGGAATATTCTTCCTTCTCGGTCAGATTCCGGGTTTGTCCATTTAAGGTGAAGCTCTTCCGGTTCGACTTTGTTACGCTCCTTGTTTCTACAAGCCAGTTGGGTTCGACAACTGCCATCTTTCAAGCTTCAGTCTGGCCTCTGTGCCTTGCCGTTTTCGAGTTTAGATGGGTCCTTATGTGTTATCACTTCCCTGGTTTCTCGAGATGGAGTTGAAGCATTGGTTTCTCTTGTAAGGTAGACCTAAGTCATCATAGGAGGTTTCTTTTAGAGTGGGTTATTAGGATCAATTTGATAGAGAGTCTCCTAAATCTCTTTGTTGTTTACCTTCTTGTTTACTTTGATTATGTTTTCTAGTTATAGTCTTTTAGTTGTGTTTCCGGCTAGTTGTGTCCGGCTTTTGTTTCCGCAAGGTTCTAGTTGCGGCTTTGTTTCTTTCGTTGTATGTATGTACTTCTCTTTTCTAATATTATCAGATGACAAAAAAAAAGTATTGTAACTACAAGTCCACAATAGATGTTGGTTGTAAAATTAAAAAAAGAAATGGGATATAGAAGTTGGAAGTTTGAGTTATTGTTTTAAGGCAAATTAGTTGTCTGATTGAATCACTAGGAACTGAACTATTTACTGGGGCAAGAGATCATTAATGCATTAAAAAAAATTACTCTAATTTACTTAAGGCTGCAACAGTGCACATGAAGATAGAATCATATATCAACAGATGTAAGCAAAACAAATGTTAATTCAATTAAGTTCATGGTTGTTAGGTACATTGCAGACAACTATCACATGCTCTCTTTTAATTACTGTATTACTTTTTTTGGGTAATGGTATTATTACAGTGTGTAATATTTAAACTTTAGATCCTCCATTGAGCATAACGAAGCATTCAATAACCGATGCGTAAAAAAATAACCGATGCGTAAAAGCTACACAACTGCACAAAGGCTTTGGTCATGTACTCTACTTTGAAATAACAAACGAAGCAAAGGAAATACTCTAATAGTACATTTGTAATTAACACAGCTATTTGTTTTAGATACATCGTGAAAGTTACGGACTCTCGGTCCATGTAAATAGGCATAATCAAGTGTTCAGGAACAAAGCAAAGCCAACAAACAAGACTAATTTGCTCTCATATCAGATACGTGAATCACTCGTTCTAGCTTCTAAGTAAAGAATTAATTACAGTAACTTGAACACTCACTTTGAAAACCATTAACCATCATCCACTTAGTAAAATTGATAGAAAATCAATACGTCTAATGTCAACTTTTCTTTTAAGAATTTTGAACTTACAAATTACCAATCCTTGAAATGACAAGGAAACTAAATACAACATTACATTACATATGACATAGGTATAGTCTAGTAGGAAAACTTCATCAAATTTTCCAAACTTTTTTTCCCTTAAACCGTTGGAATTTATAAAATAGATCTAAGAATTGTTTTTTAAAAATATGAATTATACTATTTTCTTTTTTTATTATAATTTGAAAACTTTCAAATACATTACAAATTTACAATAGTTTTTTTTTTTTTTTTTTTTTCAACCATTTACAATAGTTTAAATCGAGTAATTTCTTTCTTTTTCCATTAAGCTCATTCAATAAAATAAACAACTTGGTCTACGCCTCTACATTTTTTTAATGTCGGCAATTATTACGTGGGTTTGCAATTTGCATTATCAAATTCTAGATTACTACAAAGATTATTACTGTATCATGATTAAAAAAAATAACAAAAACTTTATTAAAAAAGAAAACCTAAAACGCAGCCAAAGTCCCACCCACTGACTCACCAACCTACCCACCCAAAAAGAGCGAAAACCAGAATCTTAAAACCCTAAAATCTCAGCGAAAGAGACGAGAGACCCCTTTGACTGTGAGAGAGACGTCTCTCTCGTCTTTCTTCCTCACACGATTCTCGTTCCACCCATCTTCGCAAAACTCTCTCTTTCTCACTCAATATTCTCCAGTCACTCGCGGCCGTACATCGTCATCATCATCATCATCCACCTCTGCTTCTGATTGAGTTTTTGCGGACATGGGCAGAACAGGAATCCAATTGTTCGACGATTCCAGAAATGGGTTTTTCTCAGTTTCCGATTTAGGATCGGATTGGGCTCCAACCACCCCAATTGGTGGCTTATTCGCTTGTGTTAACCAATCTAATCAATTAGGTTCTGGATTCGGGTCCTCCAACAGGGGAGGCAGTAGCAACAACAGCAGCTTCACTTCTCAGCTTAATGATCTCTACACTAAATATATGCCAGGACTAGAGGAGGGAGAAGAAGAGGTTGATGGTGTCATGAGGAAGAAGAAGAAGAAAGGCTTCAATTTGAAGATTAAGATTGCTAATCCTTCCTTAAGGAGGTTGTTGAGTGGAGCTGTGGCTGGTGCGGTTTCGAGGACGGCGGTTGCGCCGTTGGAGACTATTAGGACTCACTTGATGGTGGGGAGTGGTGGGAACTCGAGTAGTGAAGTGTTTTGTGATATTATGAAGCATGAAGGTTGGACTGGTCTCTTTAGGGGTAATTTGGTCAATGTCATTCGTGTTGCACCTGCTCGAGCCGTCGAGGTAATGGCTCAAACCAAGATGTCTTTGTTGGAATTTTGGAATGGCTCATATCAAAATTGAAAGTGATGTGATTTTTTTATTGTTGAGTAGGTTTATGAGTTTGCTTGCTAATGAACTTGAAACTTGAGATTGGTGGATTAATGTTTGAATTGAATTGTCGCTGTCTTGACTATCTACTTTTATACTAATTTCTTGTTTGACTTTTATCTGTGAAAAGTCTTTGTTGGTTGAAAATTTGAATTTGTTTATTGCAAATGATGAGTCTTTGGTACTCTTTTTTACTATCTGAGCTTTGTTTTTCCCATTTCTTGTATGTGCAGCTTTTTGTATTCGAGACTGTGAACAAGAAGTTGTCACCGGAACATGGAGAGCAGTCGAAAATTCCAATCCCAGCTTCATTGCTCGCAGGAGCTTGTGCTGGAGTCACCCAGACCCTCTTGACATACCCTCTCGAACTAGTCAAGACCCGACTTACAATTCAGGTAATGCTTCTCAGAACTTCTGAAAATAAACGAATGGAATCATTAGTTAGGTAACCAGTGTCCCATAGCTGAATGATTTGAGGTTTCAACATGTAAACGTCGTTTTAAAAAGAATTTGATCAGACTTTGTAAATTCGGGGTTGGACAGGTACAGTTTTAGTTATTGCTCGTTAATGGGTCTTCCAAACTATGTGCAGAGAGGTGTTTACAAGGGTATTTTTGATGCGTTTGTCAAAATTATACGTGAGGAAGGACCTACAGAACTCTACAGGGGTCTTGCTCCTAGTCTCATTGGAGTTGTTCCATATGCAGCCACAAATTACTTTGCATATGATTCTTTAAGAAAAGCATACCGGAAATTCTCAAAGCAAGAGACGATTGGAAACATTGAGACTCTTCTGATAGGTTCTTTAGCGGGTGCACTATCGAGCACTGCGACTTTCCCCCTCGAGGTGGCCCGGAAGCATATGCAGGTTGGTGCAGTTAGCGGGCGAGTTGTGTACAAGAACATGTTGCACGCTCTGGTGACAATACTTGAGCACGAAGGTATACTCGGATGGTACAAAGGGCTTGGACCGAGTTGCTTGAAGTTGGTTCCTGCTGCTGGAATCTCCTTCATGTGCTATGAAGCTTGCAAGAAGATACTCGTGGAGAACAACAAAGAAGAAGCCTGATTTTTGGAATTGAATGGACCTCGTATGGCAATTTTTTATGGTTTGATCAGAGAAACACATACTAATTGGATTCATAGTACCACTTGAGATACCACAAATTAATGTTTTGAGGGGATTCCAGAAGAGATTCTTTGTTTTTTGCTTTGTGTTATTGGATTCCTGATTCAGATTTTGATTCAAATAAGCAGCATAAGAGTTTACAAAGAATCTTTTCAACTTTGTAACTTTAGTGATTAAGTCTACCATAAAGAAAAAGATTTCCGTAATGTTCAGACATTTATGTGTGCTGATTCTACTAATGGGTGAGAGAATGCCCTGATGATCCTAACGATAGGAAAACTTGGAAGTGAAATACAAACAGAGCCCTCGAGAACTCTTTTAACTATTGGTTTAGTTTTTCGGTATCTACAGCTTCTTCCTGTGCAGCAGCAGTCAGTTTATCGAATTTTCGCAGATTTCTGGAATTGAGATTCACCCATTAAATAAGAGGTCAACGACTCAGTCTTTGTAGCCAAAATATTCAAGTGTTCATGTTTATCCAGGTTTGTCTTCCAATTTCCTCACTCAAGTGTACCATTGAAGTCATAATGTCTGGCCATTTGACCAACGTAGAAAGTTGTGGTGCTCAATAACAGATAATCAGAGAAGCATCTTAAAAAAAAAACCATAACATGCCTTACTTTTCTCAATTGCAAGTCAAATAGCTCGAAGAACTTCAGTAATGTTGACAATAAAAGCCATTGTCCAGAGAACAAACCAAACATCGCACAATTGCATCCAAAGACGCAACAAAATATGCTAAACCAGCAATTTAATATATAACATGATTTAATTTTTAATTATCAAAGTGTATATATATGAAGGACAACAACAAAGCTCCAATATTACAGAAGTGTGACTCACCGAAAGCTCAAGATGTTACACTGTGCGAGTCTACCAAAGCTGAAATACAATAAATTATAAAACAAAAAAATGAATAACAAATTATCTTAAGATAGCAGACTCTATGTATCATTTGGTTTTCACAGACATAATCATCACAACAGTGGCAAGTACCAACAATTTCACTACTCTCCGGCTACTTGGAGATAGCTTGTCTTGTACATGTAATCACCATAACTGCCTTGTCATACTGCGTCTTGGAGTTTAGAAGATTCGGAATGTCCCATTGCATTTTTCGATATTTGCACACAAAACTATAATAAAAATAGGGTCTAAAAGACACCTCCTTTGCCATTGAAGTTGTTGGCATTGGGATTGGCATCGACAAAGGGATTGATCCTGACCCAGAGCAATGAAAAGATGGAGGCGAGAAGAACAGACCAGACAATGACGATGGTTGGTGTTCTGTTCTGTCTTCCCAAAAGACCTTTCAAGAAAGGGTAGAGATGGGCAATGACCCATAAGGCGAAGAAGAGCTTCCCAAAAAGCGGACCCCATGATTGGTACCCACTGTTTACTGCATACGAGACACCGGCCACAATGCCTATGAGGTTCACAAGCAGGACGGTGGTTGGTGGAATGAGAAGAGCTGTCCATTTAAAGATGTAGAGCTCTGCAAAATCCCCATCTTCGTCTGAGGCTTTGGATGTGACAGTGAAATTGGTGTCGATACCCGCAAGAACCTTAAGTAGACCTTGGAAGACCGCGAAAAGATGAGCGGATGTGCCACCGATGACCCAGAACTGCTCATTCCTCCACCAATCCTCAATGCTCACACCACTCCATCTCAGCTCCAGGATACCAGTCACAGCGATTGAAATGAAGAGTAGAATGAACCAAATACTCGCGTAGTTACTTATCTGCGACCATGTTTTTAAATAGCTTTTAAGACGAGATCATGAAGGCTGAAAAAAAAAACACATTGGACTAAGTAGTGTGGTCAGCTTTACAAACCTCGGGAATGATGAACCTGTCGGTGATGAGGCAAAAAGCAGGAAGGATACAGTAGGCAATGAGAGGAATGGATGTAATGGGGTAGACAATGGTGTTGATGTAAGCGAGTCTCTCCAAAAGTCTTAATCTTCCTTGGTAGCCATACCAGATAGGGCAATGTCTGCTCAGAAGAATCTCGATAGATCCCAATGCCCATCGAAGAACTTGGTTCAAACGATCAGAAAGATTGATGGGTGCTGATCCCTTGAATGCAGGACGTGGAGGATTACAGTACACCGATATCCAACCTCGAGCATGCATCTTGAACCCAGTAAGAATATCTTCTGTCACAGAACCGTAGATCCAACCAAGCTGAAAAAAATGCCAAATAAGATTTTATCAGAGGCATGTTCGAGAATAAAAGATTCTGTGGCTGCAGTCGAAATCTGACCTCTTTTCCCCATTCTGTCTTGTCCTCGTAACCACAGCTTATAACATGAATAGCCTCCTTAAGAAGAGTAGCGGGATTGGTTGTTGGTGGAATGCCGCCTTGTTCCATGAAGGTTGCTGCAATGAAAACTGGTGACTGACCAAAACGCTTCTCTACACTCTTTTGGGACATCATAATAGACCTTTCATCATCATAACCTACACAGATAAGGATTATAAGATTATACCATCAAATGAAAAAAGTGATTTTAAACACTACATCAGCTCAGTCTAACCTTCAAAACCTTCATCAATGTCGTCCATATTGAAAAGTGGGGCATTGGAGTCACTTCTGGTGATGCCTCTCCTTTTTTCATTATTATACTTCTTGCTATTCTTTCCTTTCTTCCTTGAGCCCCAACAGCTCTTCACAATTATATTTGGTTCTAGATCTTCCTCCGTCAAAACAGGATCATACCCATACAGAGCCTGCCTGTTGAAACAAGTACCCGTACCCACATAGACTGGACCCTGGATACCATCCAACCCCTTCAAGTTAATCTGCCCAAGATAACAAATATCTCAATTAGCCCATAGCAGAAATGAGTGGATCCATAATATTAAAAAAAGTAGGAAAAAAGACAATGTGTGTGAATGTGGGACTGAAACTCACATCAAAGAAAACAATATTCCTGTTGGCATATCGATCGTGCAAGTCAATGCCATCAAAACGTTGTGGGAACTGGACATAGCAACACTTCCTTCCAATAGCAGGGTCCATCATGAAACACATGGCTTCTTTAATAGCCTTACTGTTGTTGAAGTAATGATCACAATCCACGTTCAAAAGATATGCTCCATTGGTAAGAACAGCAGAAACACGGATCTGTCAATGTAAAAAGATGCTAAATCAGGGTANGAAAAAAAAATTTTTTAAAAAAAAAAAAAAAAAAAAAAAAAAAAAAAAAAAAAAAAAATTGTAGCGATGGGTATACAAGGGAACGTCTAGGCAATGGAAAAAAAGAAGATAGAGAACACAGAAGAATTTATAAAGCAAACAAACCAATGCATTCATAGCTCCAGCCTTTTTGTGATGTTGAAATCCAGGCCGCTTTTCACGAGAAACATAGATGAGCCTAGGAAGCTCATTTCCATCGGTATCCAGACCACCACTATGGCCTAAGAACACCTAAAATCGAAACAAATCGATGCAGCATTAACAAAAAAGTCCTAATATCGTTGCCTTTACGTTAGTTTCTCTGTAATAATGTCGGAATCGCCTCACTGTACCTGTATCATTCCAGGATGATCTCTAGTGTTGTTACCAGGCCAGGGAGTACCATCCTGCATTGTCCAGCCTTCTTCAGGAACTTTCTGTGCTTTAGCAACAAGAGCATTGATCCTCACCTTAAACTCCTCATACTCTCTCTGTCAATACAAGCCAAGGAAAAAGCCTGGAGTAAATATCTAGCTTGTGTAATGGATGAGAAGCAAATGGACTTTTCAAATAACCTTCATAGCTCGTCGCTCTTTAACAAAAGAAGGTTGAATCTTGTCCTTCAAGTAATCTATCTTCTGGGCAAAGTAGAATTCAGGGGCCCTAGGTTCAATGTTGAATTTCTTGCAAAATGGTACCCATTTCTTTGCAAACTCAGCAGTTTCAGAAAGGGATTCAAAAGTAAGCATAGCTGAACCATCGTCTGAAACATAACAGGCCACTTTATCTACGGGGTAGTCCACAGCAAGAATTGAGAGAACTGTGTTTGCTGTTACGAGAGGAGGTTCTTTCATTGGATCCACCGTACTAACAAACACATCAACAGGAGTTAACTGTGACGGTTCACCCTCTCGGTCAAATCTACAATAAGAAAAACCAAACATAGTATATTAGCTAAGTTCTAAACAAAAAAAGGATTTCATCTGGTATGTTTTTATCATAATCTGTTCTGAAATTTCACATTTAAGTAAACCACAAAGGTATATTTCTACTACATTTTAAGATTTACTGTTAATCACAACCTTCCTACAAAATATATATGCACCATTGTAAATAATGATATTCGAGTTACAGGAGCTAGTCAGCTATCAAAACTGTGGAAGAAGATATCAATTTAGTACAAGAAAGAAGATTAGAGTAGGACGCATAAACTCAAAGACAGACCTTATAGCGAGACGGTCAAGATAAGTCTCCCTGTTAACGGGGTACCATTTGGGAAACTGATCAAGAAGCCAAGAAAAAGCAAACCAGATCTCACAGATAACTGAGGTCAACCACAATGGGTATGCATTTTTCACAGGGTGAGTTGTACGATATTGCAAAAAGAAACCCAAAATGATGAGTCGGAGAATAATCACAACACGATACGGTGTCAGGTGAGCAGGTGGGATCGGCACAATACGACTCATAGGAAGCCGCGAATCATCAGCCCTGTAATTAAGAAATCCATTAAGTGAAAGCAGAATAAAATAAACTCAATTTGAATAACATGTCTAAAAGACTTATTACAAGTGTTCTTAATTTCGTCTATCAAGACATAATAAAAAACCAAGACAGGCTATAGCATTGCGGCCAAGTGTTATTTGAGATGAACAGTGGCAACTCCACGCATATTGACAATGAAATTAAATAAGAGCATATATAGCAACAAAGATAACAAGAGTGGTACTTCAACTTACATTTGGAGTTCTTCGCCATTGGAACCAGTCCCTTCAATTTCTCCTCCTTTCCCTTCATGGTATTTACCAGTCATTTGTAACATATTCTTCTCCTGCTTCAGCTTCCAGCCTTCAACCCTTTCTTTCCAGTCAACATTTCCAAGCCCGTAAGAGTTTAAGTCTTTTGACGGGTCCACGATTCGTACAGGGACTGCAACATTTAGCAGAAGCCATCAGTTATGGCACACAAAAGAAGCTGTAAAATGGATATGAATCACATCTAATGCAAGCCACGTGAACAAAGAAAAATGCATACCAGGTTGCCGTGGGTCGATATATGGAGATGAAATAGCATTCCTGTCAGCAGGCCCCAAAGGACCTGAGGTAGTTCGCACAGATTGAGTATCAGGCGTGCGAATCTCCCCAGAAACCTGTGAATAAGGTTAAAAAAAAACTATAAAAAATAGACAACTAATAACAGAAAATTTATTTCTGATTTTGGACAGTAATGCATCATCAGAAAACTGTGATTAAGATTGTTCACATTTATCATTTAAGTGAAAATCAATTAAAAAAATTCCAATATAGATGTTCTTTCTAAGAGTACAAATTAGGTCCTTACCGCATGGCCATGGGTGAGAAGAGGAATTGGCTGAGATTCATGCCTAGAGGACGAAGAAAACTCTTCACCATGGCGTTGGCGTCTTGCCTTGCTAGCTCCCTGAGCATAATTGAACTCATTCTCGATATCATCAACATCATCCTCATCTTCATCTCCTTCAACACGAGGACTCCCTGCAATACCCAAACAATGATCAACACATCAACAAAAATGACTAAATAAAAATAAAAAACCTTCCAAACAAAGAAAAAGGCTACCGACCCCTGTGTCTTCTGTATCTAGTCTTGCATTGCGGGCAACACTGAGTGCCGTCTTTCCTCTCATACTCATAACAAGGCCGACACACCGGGAAACCACATTCATTACAAGCCACAAAGGCATCACTAGTTTCAGAAAGTCCAACATCATCACCACAGATCTGACAAATCTGCCCATTCACATTCTTCAAAGGTTTAGCCTGCAGTTTCAAACATCATTGTTAGTCACTGAATACATTACAAACCACCAGAACAAATCTAAATCAAAACAACTAACAAGAAACATCTCCAGAAGAACGCAGATCTAACAAGATCCGACTCAGATGTAGCTACACTTCAACAAGTGAGAGAAGGGAATTATAAATAGAAAAAGCTGACGAATTTAGATCAGAATCTAATAACTGAGATCCACCGACACTTTTCGAAACAGATAGAATGAAAACAAAATATATAGAAACAGCATTAATTCACAGATCCGAAAATGAGTAGTAATCAGTAAATCACAAACAATTGAAAAACAAATCCCAGAACAGAAAAGTTTCCATTTTTAAGCCACTTGAGAGACATGCACTAACCAACTCCCAACACTACCAGAATCAAAATCTCAGTATATAAAGATCCAAATCTGAGTTCCCATTGTGGATCCAAAAGACAAAATTAGAAAAAAAATGGAGAAAATCTGAATTAAGATCTACTCGTAAACAAGAGAGTAAGAAAAACGAACCCCTCCGTCAGATTCATGCTGGATCCGAACAAGTTCGTTTCTCCGGTAAGATCCCGCAACTAAGCCGGAACTAGCCTCCATCGCTGGTCAACGAGAGAGATTTAGAGAGAGATTGCAATCGGAAGAATTCGTGGCCGATTCAACACGGCATCTCGAAAACCCCAGAAAAGATTGTTCAGTGTCACTCTCTCTCTTCTGTTTGTCTCGTCTCAAGCTTAAGCTTTTGAGCTTCAACAATGAAGGCTAATTTATCGCAAGTGTCCTTTTAAGTTTTTTCTTTATTAATTTAAATGACAAGTAGATAATTTAACCGGAGCTGACGGTGGCTTCTTATTGGCTCGGCTTACATTGTCTCTTTGAGTATTTAAGGGAAATATTATGTATTATTTATTGTTTATTTCATAATTCCGTTCTTATTTTTTTGTTTACCATGATATTATCTTGTTTTATTTTTTTATTTAGAATTATTTGAGATATATCTTTGTATTACATATTCCCTAACCGAAATATAACACAATCACTAACCTAATTCTTATAGGAATTGGAATATATTGTGATGTTGCCTATATAAGTGAGAACCATTGATCATAAAACAAAAACCAAAAGCTTTTCTCTGCCTCTTGAAATATAAAGGATGATCAAAAGACTCAAAATCATGGGGAATCAATTTCATAAACCTAAAAAGATAAGTGCTCATAATTTTACTTTTGATTACTCGCATCTAACTTTAGCAAATTGGATTTTCGAGACGTATCCAGAAACTACAAAGGATGTTCACGTGCAGGACGAAGCTCTAAGGACGACATATATGAATCTTCTCTGCAATACTATAAAGACACTTTACCACACTCCTCTACGTGAACTCGATGAGACTGAATTGAACAGAGCTTCCAAAGATTTTTCTGATCTAACACAAGCAGATTTTAATCTAGATTGGTTAGAATCAAAACTTGAGAAGATTATTTTGGAGAAGAAGAATTCTGAAGCTCGAATTTCAGATATTAAAATAGAGATTAATAAGCTCATTATGAAGATCATGGATCTCAAAGTGGAGAAGAAGTTGGAGAAAGCTAAATTGAAGAGCAAACCATGTTGGATACAAACCTCTAAAACCAAAAGAGTTGCTAGCAAAATTTTATTATTTTTCAACACTATGTTGTATTCTTAGAATATTGGTTATTGTTTTTCCAGGTTATCTTTGATTTTATTTAATACAGGTTTTTTCAGTTTTGTTGGTTTTAGGCATTCAATTATTATTGATTTACCGAATTCAGTAAATTGTTATGATTTTTTTTTTTTTTTATTGGTCACCCAGTAAATTGTTATGATATTATACCAAAATCGAAGCAAAGCAGACAATTCTCTCTAGTCATCATGTATAATATGTAAGCCGAGCCGTTTGGTTTCTAACCAGCTAAGTATATGAGGTGACCGAAATCTCATGGTGAGAATAAGACATGACAGAAAAAATTATGATATGTTTGATATATTATCGAAGCCACGTTGTCTTGTATTAACAGCCTTTTTTGCTATCACTTGTTGTCGGTGGACACCAAAACTTGTGATGACCAATTTTTGTTTGGGTTCATTTTTGTTAGCTTTGAAAGTTACGGGTGAATTCACAAAGTATGAGCTCCAACCCCCAATTCGAATTTTTTTTTTTTTTTTTTGGGCAAAGAAATCACTCATTTTATAAAAAGTTAATTTTCCAATAAATCATATGAGAAAAAATTGATTTATGTCATCAAATTTAGTTTTCAACAAAAAGTTATTAAACCTCTTAATATGATAATAATTATGATACTGTGATGACGTAAGATACGTGCCTAATCGCAATTATATGATTTTTCAATTATTAAACATGATTTTGTTGCTCCGTTTACACTTTCTTCAGCCAAATAGCAATTTCTGAATACCAAATATTGATTTTGAATGCAAAATATCTAATCTAATTATTTCAGTTATACTAATGTGGTTGCTAAGCTATCATAGTCGAGACACCGATAGATTGACCAAAACCAAGTTACTAACTCCACAACGAATCATGGAACTGGAAGTAGACATTTGTCGGTAGCTACTAGCTAATATAGAGAAACGAAACAAAAAACTAAAAAATATTTTGTCGGCAAACATCAACAATAACGTTTTAACAAACATTCACCCAAAGTTGCAGAAGACAATGCAGACGTTTTACAAAAGTCTCTCTAGTCTTGGAACATATCTCCCGAGTAAAAGAACCAACACACATGATGTTATTAATAGGCTACTAATCGTTTACTATCACCTGAGCCACTATCTGAAGAAGATGAACTTAATTCTGATGAAGACCTCGCCTTGGATGGTGATCTTGACACCGATCGTGATCTTGATCTTGCTTTCCCGGTTCTAACTGGAGATTTTGAGTATGATCTTGATCTTGACCTCGATGGACTCGGGCTGACGCTAGCGGATGGTGACCTTCTCTTTCTACTAGGTGAACGGCTTTGGATAGGGCTGCGGCTGAAACGTCGGCGATAACGAGGACCAGGCGATACAGAGCGGCTTCTTCTCCTATACCTGAGGGAATAGTTTCGACTTGTTGTGATATCAAGAATTACATTTATTCAGAGCACCCAATTTATTTCTCTATTTAGGAGACTCGTACTTGTAAAAAATTAGAAACAATGTACTAAAAGGAAAAAGTAAGTACCTAGGAGGTGTTCTTCCTCTTAGTGGGCTCCTAAACCGTCTTGGCGAATACCTTCTGCGACTTCGGTATCTACAGATAAGACGTTTCGAAAAAAGGTCAGTACGGGAGAGGGAGTGGGAGTGAGTAACAGAAAAAGGAGATCTATAGGGTGTGGGGTATTCACCTGTCACGGTCAATCCTATCACTAAAGCGATAAGGAGATCGATCAGGAGATGGAGAAGTTCTGTATCTACGAGCATACGAATATCTCTGACTAAATCCCCTCCCTCTCCTGATACGCCCATCAGGAGAAGCACTTCTTGACAAACTTCTTCTGCGATCAGAAGGAGGAGATCTAAGACGAGGACTCCTTCTCCTTAGTTGAATTGGACTTCTACTAATTCTTCTTCTTCTAACAGGACTCCTGCTGATGCTTCTCCTCGATGATCGAACCGGACTCCTGCTCACACTCTTCCTAGATGATCGCACCGGGCTCCTGCTCACACTCTTCCTAGATGATCGGACCGGACTCCTGCTCACTGATCTTTTAGGCGATCGAATGGGACTCTGGCTCAGACTTCTTCTAGATAATCGAATGGGGGTCCGGCTCCGGCTTCTTCTAGATGACCGAATGGGGCTCCGGCTAAGGCTTCTTCTAGGTAATCGAATGGGACTCCGGCTCAGGCTTCTTTTAGAAGGTCGAACTGGGGTTCTGCTAGGTGATCTTCTTGATGGTCTTCTAAATGGGCCCCTCCCAAGGCTTCCGCGAGATGCAGATCTTACAGGGCTCCTGGCATTCCTACCTCTCACTGGACTTCTGCTAATACTCAATGGACTTCTGCTTGTACTCCTTGAAGGACTTCTACTGATATCTCTTCCCCTTTTTATCCGCACCGGACTTCTACTGACACTTTTTGTAGGGCTCCTCTTAATATGCCGGCCCTTCTCACTCCCTGGGCTTTCTCTTCTACTGTTTATCAAGTTCTTCACTTGGCGGCTACCTTTAGCAGGACTTCTATCCCCATTCCGTTTAGGACTTAAACTTGGGCTCTTACTCTGACTTCTCCGCGGACTAATACTTGAGCTCCTACTCATAGGCCTTTTAGGACTCATGCTCCGGCTTCTGCACATCCAAAAGATTTCATATGGAGTAAGAGAAAGATAACTCACTGACTGAGGTGTTCAGAGATGGGAAATTAGACCTAGATTTCCCAGGATGATCATCAACAATGTCAGGTTGCCTATTAGAAATCTGTTCTGACGCAGCATCTGATATTCCATTACTTCTATGACCTCTATATTCCGAGGGTGCGTCACCATCATCCTTGTCAAGCAAATCAGGTCCCTCCCTTTTGTCCTGGGGAAGTGATTCAGCTTCTGGTAGAGAAAATTTTGCAGTAAAAAACAGAACGTTAGGAGTGTACTGCAACGTTATCAAAAGCTGCCTAAAGAAATTAGCCAAAAAGAAGGCAATAAAAAGAAGATGCATTATCTACAAAATGCTTAGAAAAAAGGCATGCAAATACTGAATTATATTATGATCAAACGGCACTCAAAGCATTATATCTCACCCACTATCTTTTAATTTTGGCCTAGGCCATTAGAAATAGATCAAAGGTAACACAGAAATTGGTGTTTGTTAAAAGTATGAGTATTAGAGATTACCTGTTCTATGAGAGACTCTGGATTTCCTCTTTTTCGCTTTAGTATTATCATTGACATCACTTCCACTGTTACTTTCTTCATCTGACAGACTGTCTGGGGACCTGAAAGGATGCAAAACACAAGAGGATAAGTCTGATGCACAACCAGTTAAATAATTCTGAAGCAAACGCTCTTAGGATGTCTACCGAATCACTACATCTAAGAAGGACAAAGCTAATGTAGCTTAGATCCATACACAACATTTTCAAAACCAGAAGTTACCACGACTCTCAATGCACTACAAAGTCACAACTAAAAACTGGTAATTTGCAGACCGGTATCAACATTGATTCCCTAAGCAGCGACCAGCATTGACATGACATGGCAACTATGGCGATAAACAACAGAAACGCTAAAGACTTGCAACCTTTTTGATTTGTGTTTCGATTTATCATCACGTATCCTACGCTTTTTATCATGGCGCTTATCCCTTCGTTTAGAACGTCTGTGTTTATCTTTCTTTGAACTTCTTTTTCTCTTCTTCCGTCTTTCATGGCTTGAAGAACTGAGGTCGGAAGATAACGACAAATCTGAATCTGACTGACTATCAGAATCTGAGGAATCCGTCTCAGAATCTGAAGAGCTATCAGACTCGGATGAAAAGTTTCTCCGCCTCTTCTTTCTTCTCTCCCTTGAAGATTTCTTGTGCTTTCCCCTCTTTTGACCATCACTAACACTTTTCTTCCTGTCTGCTTGAATCATGCAATGGGGTGGATTAGATATGATCGTGAAAGAATGAGTCATGAAACAGTAACCAATAGTACATTTTTTCGTACCTCCAGAATATTCTCCACAACGAATGATCTTCACACTAACAGTAGGTTTACCTTCCTCATCACCCACACGTTCAATTTTTTTTAATACCTCTTTCCCTTGAATAAGCTTTCCGAAAACAACATTATTTCTGATGAAAAGGCGGAACAGTTAGAGTTAACTACTAGAGAGATGGATTCAATATTTTGCCATTCAAAGAACTTAAAACACAGGCAAGGTAACATTGAGAAAGAAACCAATCAAGCTGCTTATTTGGTGTAAAGATAATGTGAAAATACCTATCAAGCTGTTTATTTGGCCTAAAGGTGATGTGAAAGTGTGATCCCAACTTGTCACGTTCGGCAATAGCCATTGATAAAAGACCAGGCTCCTCATGCCTTAGTTTCGGTGATTCATCTGGTAACATCATAAATCACTTTCACTACTCAGTAACAAAATTCAAAGGAATTAGTCAAAGATATTATTTTAACAACAAGTGATATATCGTGGTTTTTATCGGTTTTTCGACCACGATATCTTTCGTTTTATCGAGTCTTATTTGCGTTTTTAGTGTCAAAATCAGACTTATCAGGTTTTAGCATGCTTTGGGAGTTTTTTGTGACTTTGGAATGCATTTGGAGTCAACCAGATGAAATAGAATTCAAGATGCGTGAAGTTATGGGATGAATTGCTTGGAATTGCAACAAGCTAAGCAAAACAATTTAATAAAGTAAACTATTGCAAGTTAAAGAAATTTTCAGCAATGAACGATATAAAAGGAGATACTGAATACACAATACGACCTTCCAACTTCTCATATTTTTTAAGGATTGAATGAAAAGAGATTGCTGATAAAGAATGTAATGATAAACAAACCTGGAAATTTTCCAGCATATATGCTTTCCCCAGCAGTACCTAGAAAGTGAAACAAAGTTGTTCAGAGGAGAATGAATTTTCTAATGTTAACTGCATATCCTATTGGACAGTATCTAATGAATCCAAGAACCTCCCCAAGAATCTAAAGAATGCAGTTCCAGGCACCCAGTAAATTATCACACTTCAATTTTATTTCAAATGAATATCGATTACATGAATGCAATTTTGTTTCTCAAACACAATTAATCCACATATATAAGACCAGAAAAGGCAGGAATCGAAATATGTAACTGATAGCTGTATGCGAGAAGCTAAACTGAACAATTAAGGTACATACCATCTCGATTCACAAAGTCGCCAGCCTGAAAAAGGTCAAAAGAAGTTGTTAGGCCAGTAGCAATGGTAAATTCGTTTGTAAATTAAGAGTACTCTTTGCATGGGAAGGCCTAACTTTTGAGCATAACAACTAGTAGTACAACCTTAAAACTACATCACATGAAAAGCAGGTGTGACGATCAGACCTGTATCCTACAACATAAAGAGCAGCAAGGAACTAAAAGACGAACATCCAACCAATGTTGAGAAAGAAACCAAAAATTTAAGACAGGTACTTCATATCAATAACTGAAAGAAGCAGAAAGAAACCTGTGCTGAGGAACCTCTCAGTATCCTATGGAAAAATGATCCTTTGTAATGCAAAGGCTTTCCACTTTTGGGTCCGACGCCTTTCTCCCCTATACATACATGTTATAAAAGGAAATAAATATTAAAGGATTACGACGAGCAATACTTAAACTTGTGTACTGCAAGGGTAAAACACGATTAGCCAGACCAAAACTAACCTGTGCACAGGGCGCGGAAATTCTCTGCTGTTTTGGGAGCGACTTCAGGAAAAAGCTAAAGAAACAAAAGTTCACGATGTCAACACATGTGTGTGATCAGGAACGTAAAAGGTAGATGACTTAAACATAAACAAACACAATGATACCTCAAAGACCATAGTTTCGGCTGGATCTCCATCAACAGATACATCCATATAAACCTGTGGATTCTTCTTTTTTGTCATGTCTTTGGTGTGGCTTCAGTTATCTGAAGTTATCACCTGAATAACCAAAAACCATGGCTTAAGTACCAAATCGTCATGTCGAATACCACTGACTCAAACCCGCAGACAAAAGAGAATACTTTTCACCTTCTACCAAGACACACATGATAATAGCATTGAAAAACTAAAACCAACACCACAACGTACTTCACATTAGCCATCAAACCAACTACACTCAAATGATGAGTTCTTGGGTTTGCATAAATAAGATTCTCATGAGCTGAACAATCTACATGGTCTAGTATACAGCGTGCCCGGAGTAAATCATCAACCAAATCGATCCCAAAATACAATCTTTGGAGCAAATCATACCCACAACTACTCAGAACTAACACAGACCCAAGACGAAGAAGCTCCAGTAAAATTTTACACTTAAAAACGATCGTATCAGTCAAGAATTGTGCAGATTATGAAGAACCCATCAGACAAACAGAAGCTTCAGTACCAAAATGTAGCTAGAGAAGAACAACGAAGAAAATCGCTAGGGTTTTACCTGAGAATACGCAGAACCACAAAGACTAGGAGAAAAACCTAGAGGACGCTTTAAAAAGAACAAACACCAGCTTGCCCGAATTGCCCTCGAGCTCTGTCGTTATTTACAAGTCCTACCCTTTTTGTCTCTGGTTGTCACCGTTATTCTCACTGAAGCTAAAACCTTTCTCTTCTTCTCCGATTGTTCATTCTGTCGGTTTAATTAGAACCGAACTAGTTTGTTTCTTCTCATGACCCTTTATCTACATTGTATTCCCAAAAAGTCGTTAACTTTTTACAGATTTTGCTCACATTCTAGAATTGCTTACAAGTTGTTCGATGGAAGTTCTCAAAGAAATGCCACAACTTCAACTGATAATATATCCTTACGGAGGAACTCTCCAGCACAAGCTCTTGGGGTTTTCAAAAATCTCCAGCACTTTTTTTCAAGTCGTGAGAAGGACCAGGTCACTCTTTGTCTTGCTCTGAAAGCATGCCGTGGAGACTTGAAACGTGGTTGTCAAATTCATGGGTTTTCGATTACGTCTGGTTTTAGTTCAATTGTCTGTGTTTCAAATGCTGTGATGAGTATGTACCGTAATGCAGGTCGATTTGGTAATGCCTTGTGCATCTTTGAGAATCTGGTTAATCCGGATGTTGTTTCTTGGAACACTATACTCTCTGGGTTTGATGAAAATCAAGTTGCTTTGGATTTTGTTGTTAGGATGAGATCAGCGGGTGTTGTTTTTGACGCCTTCACTTATTCCACTGCTCTTCCTTTCTGTGTGGGTTCTGAAGGGTTTAGTTTGGGATTGCAGTTGCAGTCTATTGTGTTGAAATTTGGATTGGAGTCTGATGTTGTTGTTGGGAATTCGTTCATAACAATGTATTCACGGGCTGGATGTTTTAGAGAAGCTCGGAGAGTTTTTGATGAAATGTCGGTTAAGGATATGATTTCGTGGAACTCTTTGCTGTCAGGACTTTCTCAAGGAGGTAGTTCCGGGGGTGAAGCCGGGGCTGTGTTTAGGGACATGATGCGAGAAGGTGTGGAGCTTGATCATGTGTCTTTTACCAGCGTGATTACGACTTGTTGTCATGAAACTGACCTGAAGCTTGCCAGGCAAATCCATGGTTTGAGCATAAAACGAGGATATGAAACACTTTTAGAAGTTGGTAATATTTTGATGTCAAGATACTCCATGTGTGGGGCTTTAGAAGCTGTGAAATCGGTGTTTTCCCAAATGAGTGAGCGGAATGTAATTTCTTGGACAACGATGATTTCCGCGTATAAAGAAGATGCTATGTCCATCTTTCATGAGATGCAGTTAGATGGAGTTTACCCTAACGAGGTCACATTTGTTGGATTAGTCAATGCCATTAAGTGCAATGAGCAAATCAAAGAAGGGCTTAAAATTCACGGGCTATGCATCAAAAATGGTTTTGTTTCAAAACCGTCTATTGGCAACAGTTTCATCACCATGTATGCCAAGTTTGGGGATCTGGAAGATGCCAAGAAGGCTTTTGAAGAAGTAAATATCCGGGAGATCATTTCCTGGAATGCTATGATCTCTGGATTTGCTCAAAACGGATTCTCGCACGAAGCTCTCACGATGTTCTTATCAGCACTAGCAGAAACAATGCCCAATGAATACACTTTCGGGAGTGTCTTGAATGCAATAGCTGGTGCAGAGGATATATCCCTAAAGCACGGCCAACGCTGCCATGCACGTCTGCTAAAATTGGGTTTAAATCATTGCCCTGTTGTTTCAAGTGCGCTTCTTGATATGTACGCCAAGCGTGGGAGTATCAATGAATCAGAGAAAGTCTTTAATGAGATGTCTGAAAGGAACCAATTTGTATGGACATCGATAATATCGGCCTACTCAAGCCACGGAGATTTTGAATCTGTGATGAACTTATTCCAAGAGATGGTTACAGAAAATGTAGCACCAGACTTGGTCACTTTTCTCTCTGTCTTAACAGCTTGTAATAGGAAAGGTATGGTAGACAAAGGCTATGAGATTTTCAACTCAATGATCAAAGACTACAATCTTGAGCCAGCTCATGAGCATTACTCATGTATGGTTGATATGCTTGGCCGAGCTGGAAGATTAAACGAAGCAGAGGAGCTTATGAGTGAGGTCCCTGGAGGACCAGGAGTGTCGATGTTGCAGAGCATGCTCGGGTCTTGTAGACTGCATGGAAATGTGGAAATGGGAGCAAAAGTGGCTGAGCTTGCAAAGGAGATGAGACCGGATTTGTCAGGTGCTTATGTTACAATATATAACCTCTATGCAGAGAAAGGAGAGTGGGAGAAAGCTGCAGAGATTAGGAAAGAGATGAGGAAGAAAGATGTTAGGAAAGAAAGTGGGTTAAGTTGGATCGATGTTGGTGACATTGAAGGGTCTTTAATGATGCAATGTTTCTCTTCAGGGGATAAGTCTCATCCGAAATCTGATGAGATTTATGGAATGGTGGAAATTATTGGATTGGAGATGAATTCAGAGAGAAAGGTTGCAGTCTAAGGTTATTTGAATTTGGTCACTTGGACTTGGATACAGATGCTTTATCTGCTCACTATTCTGAATGATTAAACTTTTGTCATCTGATAGAAGCAAGGGTCTATAAAGTTAGGAAACCAAACCACTCAACAAGCAACAAAATTTTACGAGAGCCCAGTTTTTGAGAGGCATGATGGTGGAGCCTATAAAAAAAGGCTTTCAAGCTTCAAATACGAGGGTGGTCTTATTAGGTCTCTTGCACACTTCTTGCAATAGCTGGGGCAATCAAATTGGTTGGTGCCTCTACTGCATGACAATCCCATGAGAAAAATTGCTCAAGACTCCGTGTAGCCGATTGAGTAAATTATCTGCTTGTGAAAGCTAAGTATGGTTTTCCACAAGATTATTATTTCAATTGTATATTTGTTTGGTTAATCCGAAATTTCATCATTTTTTAAGTTACTATAAATTAATAATTATGACTTGTAATCTATTTATTTTTTTTTTTTTTTTTTTTTTTTTTTTTTTTGCTGTTTTGGTCACAGACTTTTGATTTAGTTATTTTTGGTAGTGTTGTCCGCCGAAAACAACTTCTAATAATCAGTTTTCATATGGCCAGGGTCAAATTCGGTTGGTATTATTTCTAGACCAACAACTACAATAAACTCCCAAAAAGAAAAAAAAATAAAATAAACTGAATTATTTACAAAAAAAATTTTCTACAAGTGAGTCAAAGATTCGTTCATATTTCTACACCAAAAATTATAAGATTCAAATTCTAGAGAATGCGATTTATTAAAAATTATGCATATTAATAGGTAATAACTTACGGGAGGTCTTCAATGTTGTGCATATAGAGTCATTTGTCGTAGTTAGACTTAGACTTAGATACATTGGAGATAAAACGTGGATCTATAAGAGTCGGTTGGAATTGATTACTCTATAATTGATGTGATAGTTTTCTAATATGTAATAACACAACAACGCAAACGACAAAAGAAAAAGATTAATACAAGTTGGATGCATCTTTTGGACCGTTTGTTATGTATATTTCTAAGATTTATGAAGTACGAAAATCATGTTTAGTTGAAATAATTTCATAAAAAATCAATTAGGTGCAAATCACATTGTATGACCTTTAAAGAATACTCTTTAAATTACTCAATATATTTGGTTAGGTTCGAACTCATTTGATATTATTCCTAGACCAAAGGCTAAAATAGAAATGACTTAATTACTATTATATATGGGACAATTTACATATAATAAACCTTTGTTTTTGTCTTTTTTGAACAACAACCAAAAAGAAAAAAACGTTGTGTGTTTGTTTGCTAAGTTAACGAATCCAGAAGAGAATATGATGGCTTTAAGGTATGAGTTTGGTGTTGGACTCTTACTCACGTCTCTTTTACATTTATCATTGTTTAGTTTGTATTTGAATAAAATTTAATATTTTATAAGTAACTTCAAAAGTATTCTTAAGCAACTTGTAAAAAAGAGAGGATG
The DNA here is from genome assembly GCA_900406245.1 of Odontarrhena argentea. Classification (NCBI taxonomy): domain Eukaryota; kingdom Viridiplantae; phylum Streptophyta; class Magnoliopsida; order Brassicales; family Brassicaceae; genus Odontarrhena; species Odontarrhena argentea. The sequence goes on along the minus strand of OVAF01000374.1, from coordinate 7,810 downwards.
TTTACGTAGTCGATAACCTCCTACTGCGGATATTCCCTAACACGTTAACCAACCCCACTTGAAAATCCAGGTTACACATTCCCTTCACTTTACATTTTCTCAAATAATACTCTTATAGTCTTATAAAATTTTTTTTTATAAAAAAAATCTACTCCGAATATAAGATTTTAAATGATGACAACGATTTACGATGCGGAATAAATTAAACACGGTTACGATGAGATTTGTATAAAATAATAAAACAAAATATCATTTATAATAAAACATGAATGGTAACATATCAAAGATTTCGTTGATCAATGTCGTTCTAAGACCATACATGAAAGTTACAATTCATTGTCTAAACTCTATAGAAAGTTTTCACTATATATGTTTTTTCTTTCTTTTCTTAACTCACAAGATGAAATTTAATCAAAAAAATATAGCCACGATTTACAATAATAAATTTGTTTATCCGTAAGAAATTGAAATTACGCAATTATGAACCAATCTTATTTGTGTTAAAATATGTTCATAGATCTTCCAATATAAACAAATTTAATGTTGACGGAATAATTTTATATATAATTAGCAACTTATCAACTAAAAACTACATAACTTAAAATTTAAGAGAATGTGTTGTCATGTTAAATCACTTACATTATATGAAATAAATCGAAGTTTTAAAATGTTTCCAACTAAGTTAAAGTCATCTAAATTTTACAAAGACAATTGAAAAGGTAATAACTTTGATAACCATTGTTAGGTACACTACTTTACTCTATTTTTTTTCCAATAATTGTCGAAATAATTTTAATCAGAAAGTCATCAAATTAAAAAAGCCTCATATACAGCTAATTATAATCGACACTAGAAACAAAAAAAAATACTTATAATCTGCAGCATACCTTATACAAAGTCTAATTAGAAGAGTCATTAATCTGCAGCATACCTTATACAAAGTCTGATTAGAAGAGTCGTGGTGGTTGAAACTTGAAACTTCAAACTAAACCACACAACTTAACCTTTTCTTATTATTATTGAAGATTGAAGATATAATAGCACCATTGTAGTTATAAATTAACCGAACAAAATCACATTATATGTAACCTAGTCAGGTGTATTCAAATCGATAGTATTCGAGATCAAATAGTCTAAGTATAAGTTATCTATCTATTTTTAAATCGTGTAATATATTTATTGACATATTGAAATACTAAATAATTGAACAACTAATCTTTTTGTTTCTATAAAATCAAAAAAAGTTTCACATGTTATTTTTAGATCTCCCTTTTAAAATGTAACTTCATGTATAAAAAGTATTATGTTTGAACCATTCATTTAAACTCTTTTTTCTTCTTTTTTTGGTCAACAGAGTTTTTCTACTCTATTTTCTGTATTTTACATGCTGTTTTCCAAAGCAATAACCATTTCTAAAAAGAATTTGTTTCACTATAACCTTTTTAAACAAGTGAAGTTTTAAAATTACACCACAAAATGTTTTTTCTACAACCTAAAAAAGGTTTGCTATATTTGTTGGTTGAATATTTATTCCAACAGAGGATATTTCTAAAATTCATTTACCCCTTACGTTTTTGACACATTGCAAATATTATTTCTTTTAGTAAAATTATTTGAAGTAAAAGTTATATAGTGTGTTATGTTCATTATTATTTATTATTATATATATTATCTAAAAAATTGTCTCTAATACACTTTTTAAATGGCTATCTTCAAAAATACACTTTCAGTTATACACTTTTTAAAACCTATACATTTTTACTCTTTTGCTATTTTTCTTATATTGAACTGATTTTTCAAAAAAAACAAATTGCGGTTGAGTCACTATCGGCAAAATTCTGAGATCGGCGACGATTTCAAAATTCACGATTGACAGCAATTCCGAGATCGGCAGTTACATAAACTTTGGAGCTAATGAATTCACCATAACAATTTTTTTTTTTTAAAGAATGACCGAATTTTAGAGGATCAAATCAAAATTACGCGCAAAAATAGTGAAATAGTCAAAACAAAAATGTGGTGTTTTTTAGAGGACACTCTATCTCCGAAATTACGTAATTAGGAAAACAAAACATTAGAAATGCTAGAAAATATAAAAGAATGTAAAAAGTTGAGTGCGATTCGAACTTGGATCAATCCACGGTCCTATATAATTCTGAAAAATGTTTTGGAAACGAGCTGCTATGAAGAATCTGCTTGATAAGTCTATTAGTCTTATTAATTACCTTGGTCCTTTATATGAATAGTGAAGAGAGACTATATAGATTTCTATTTAACAAGTGTGGTGAAGATGGTGTGGTCATAGTATCCATGGTAGTCGTAGCACATGAATACTAGCATTGAATACACTAGTTATGCCATAGTCAATGGTCATTGGTCAAAAGTTATTCTAAGCACACTATGAATATCCTTTTGAAGAAATGCATTTAACTAGTCAATAACTATGTTTTGGAAATAAATATTTGTTAATATGCATTATGTAATATTAATTATGAAACTAGAGTATAAAAGTTTGAACGTACATAATAATATTGTGGTATAATGTCGTACAAATCACTAAATTACACATCATGATCAAAACAAAAAATGACAACATTTTTAAAAGGCCAATAAAGATACTATTTGTCTAAGAAAAAAAAAATTAGCTTTTAAGTGTGTTATACATATCAATTTTTACAACACCTGTAACCTCATTTAATTTAACCAAATTCATTGTTGTGAACTTTTAAAGCTATTTGATATATAAGAAAAAAAAACCTAAAACGCAATTAACGCGCGTGAGCACGCTCTAATTAATCAGGCAAGTGAAACATAATTAATTCACAAAATAAAACCGTCATTAATATATGAGTTGTCGGGAAAAGTGTCGTTTAATTCCTCAACTTTTTCAATGTAGCGAATTTATTCCCCAACTATTCGGGTTACACATTTATTCCCCAAGTTTGAGTTGACCGTGTCAATTAGAGACCCAAAAGTCAACATTATATTTTTAATAATAAAGTATTCATTTTTGAATTAAAATAATAATTTTTTAATCAAAATCTTTTTTTTTTCTTTTAAAAATTACAAAAAATAATTACAACCCTAAAAAAAAAATCGTAAAAAATTCTGTAATTCATAAAAAAGATTTATAATAACAAATACATATTCATTATTAACTCCAAAATAAAATTAATTTGAAAATTCAATTTTTCTAAAAAGAAATTTTCCAAATACCTATCTAAAATTTAAGAAAAATCTAAAGTAGTCCCAAAAATTTTAAAATCATATATACATATGTATCAAAATTTTATAAGATTTGGCAAGGATTTATATGTTTCAAACTCGTTTATAAGGAATTATGTTAAATTAAATTCCTTATTATTTGGAAAATATGGACCAAATTTTTTTAAACATAAATCTTGGTCAATTCCAATAAAATTTTGAAACATATGTATATATGATTTTAAAATTTTGGGGGCTGCTTGTTTTTTCTTCAAGTCTATATTGATGTTTGGAATATTTTATTTTTAAGAAATTTGAATTTTCAAATTCATTTTATTTTGAAATTAATAATGAAAATGTTTTTCTATTATTACTCATTATTTTTTTTAATGAATTTGAGAATTGTTTTACGATTTTTCTAATTTTTAAGGATTTAAATTAATTTTATGTGATTTTAAAAGAAAAAACAATGATTTTGATTAAAAAATTATTATTTTAATTCAAAAATCAATATTTTAATATTAGAAATAAAAAATTGACTTTTGTGTCTCTAATTGACACGGTCAACTCAAACTTGAGGAATAAATGTGTAACCCTAATAGTTGGGGAATAAATACGCTACATTGGAAAAGTTGAGGAATTAAATGACACTTTTTCCCATGAGTTGTCTCCTATTTCTGGTTTACAAGATTTAAACTTAAATCCCACGTCACGAAAATAAGAAAATAAGAAAAACAAAATATAAATTTCTTAATTTCCCTATTTTTCTTTTCATATTTCCATTACCCGAAACCCTAATTCCCAATTCCTCTTCCCAAAAATTTCGATCACCATCTCTGTGAAATCGAGAGAATAATTCCATAACTTCCGGCGATTCAAGTCTCTATTACACATTCCAGAAGGTGATCTCTTGTTCGATTTTTCTATTTCCTGCTATTTCAATGTTGGTGTTCATCCCTTGATCTCTAAGAAATTAAAAAATTTGGGGATCGAGATTCTCCGCTTGATTTATTGTTTTTCGATTCCTTTTCATTGTTTTAAAGTTGATGATTTTGCTATGTGATTTTTTTTTTTCTGGAACTGTGCTTAATTTGTATGTTCTGTGAATGATCGTGATTATGTTGGTTCTTATATCTGTTACGAATAATTTTGTTGACTGATCTTAGTTTTTTTTCTGGGTTTCACTATTTTTTCATCAAGCAATAATTTTGTTTTTATCGAAGTTTATTTGGTATCTTTTGTGAGGATCTGTTTTGATTATTATAGATCTTTTGCTTTGTGTATTTGCAAGTCTTGATGTATGGTGTTTTTGGTTTTTGTAGGTATTAAGTCATGAGATTTAGAAAAGGAAGTAGAGTTGAGGTATTTAGCAACAAGGAGGCACCTTATGGTGCGTGGCGATGTGCTGAGATTATCTCGGGTAATGGACATACCTACAATGTTAGATATTACTCTTTCCAACTTGCACACGAGGAGGCTGTAATGGAGAGAGTTCCTAGGAAGATTATTAGGCCGTGTCCTCCAAAAGTGGATGTTGAGAGATGGGAGGCTGGTGAATTGGTGGAAGTTCTTGATAATTTCTCCTGGAAAGCTGCCACAGTTCGAGAGGAGTTATCTGGAAAGTACTATGTGGTTCGCTTACTTGGGACTGCTGCGGAATTTACCTTTCACAAAGCTAACCTCAGGCTCCGACAGTCATGGCAAGATGAAAAATGGGTTGCAATTGGAAAGGTAACTTCATTTCTTATGTTATGTTCTCATTTTTAAAAACCTGATCAACGCTTGTCAATGTCTTTTTTTTTTTTTTTTTCTCCATTAAGATTTCCTGCTTGGTCATTTGACTCTACGCATATGTTCCTCTTCCATTTTAAGAACTTCTTGGTCTGGTTGGAGGTGGCAATTTGCATAGTCTTTTGACGATATTAATCATCCTTTATTAAGTTGTTGACGAGTTTATACATTGACTAACTAGCTTGTAATCATTTTCTCAGATATCAGGTTCTGTGAAGTCTTCCACACTGACAGGGCCAGACGTACATCAGAAGCTACATCCCCATGTCAACGGCATACTTCGCCACGAGCCTAGTGTTGTCTCTGCTAGAAAGTTGAAGAGAACGTCACCTTACAACTGGTCTGAATGTGCTGAATCATGCACAGGAAACCCTAAGAAGATACAATTAGTGGAAAGAGATGGACTGCAGCACCGATTTCCTGCTTCCTCAATGCAAAAGGTAGATGTTATTGCTTGTCGACCTGAACATAGGGGCGGTAAATCTCATGTACAAGCGTCCTCTAAGAATCACAGAACTGGTTGCTGTCAAATGGTCAGGGTAAGATCAAAAGGATTTAGTGAGAGTGTTCGTGCAGGAACCTTAGTCGCCGATGATCGTTATGATAGCGATGCATGCTCAGTTGGTAGTTGTAGCGCGACTAGTTACGATGAAAGTGACATGCCCCCTTGTATGCTAGATGGCACTAGTCAACAGGCAGACTCATGCAACAGCGATGCTGAATCTTCGTGTGGCATTGGGGAAGAAGCAAGGCCGATACCTTCATTAGCAGGTGATGGAGCAAGAAGGTCCTGTAGGTCTGAACTATATACTTACCGGAGTACTCTGGGGGAGTTGTTTGCTTCTGGTCCCCTAAGTTGGGAACAAGAAACATCATTAACTGATCTCCGTCTTTCTCTTAATATATCAGATGATGAACATTTGATGGAGGTAAGAAATTTGATATCTGCTGGTACTCGCAGTCAATTTTGTTAGTATCAGTCAGAATTCTTTCTTTTCTTTTTGATTCTTATGGTCATATCTGATCTACTTGTTCTGGCCATTGTTTCCCTGCAATGTGGAATCAACTGTCATATATTGTTCTTTTCCAGTGGATGTTATAGTGTATAGACAGCAGAATATAAGTATGTATGGAAACTCTGATTAGAATGAAAATTTCCAAGGTTCATTATGTTTTTCTTTTCTGTCAGATTTCATTTAGTTTCCTTTATTGTAATTCCTGGAGGAAGTAAAAGCAAAATTCATGTATACATACTCTGAGCTATCATATTTTGAAGGGCTGTTCATATGGTATTGTCTTTTATTCGTACTATTTTACGTTTATTATGTCATGGTATACTTGTGTGTTCATATACTTGACTCCATCTTGTTACTTTTGACAAGGTGGGTCAAGCATATTTTTCTTGTCAGTAACAAAAATATGTGGATTGTGTAACGGTGTGAGTATCCAAGTCATTCTCTGGACATTATTGATTCCCCCCTGCATTTTTCAGGAACAGTGTCGCCTTGTTCTGGGCAGGCAGACCTTTTGCTTCTAGAGGTGTAACTCTGATGCTGGGGTTTACAACTTCTCCCTTGGTCCTCTAAAAATGGTGTAACACCATACCTGTTCTATCTTAAAACACAACTGATTATTATGTTATTTTTATCTAGTTGCTATCTTGATTTTGCGGCTTGTTTCAGGTGTCCTGGAGTCGGCTTTGACCACAGGGCTTGAAAGCTGTGCTTTGAGCAGGTTTCCTAGAATATATATACAATCTGATTGGATTAATTTGTTGATAACATGTCAAGGTCGAGTCATATCTCCTTACACTTTCTTGTTCACCTGTATATCGCTAGGTGCTCACTTTGTGGTATTGTCATTAAACTGGGTACTTCATTAGACCTGCATGATTTAGATGCTCATGTCTACCTATTACTACCTTTCTTGGCGATTCTACTGTATTTAAAATTTTAAATGTAAAATACACTGTTGTTTCAGTTACCTCGGTTCTTTTTTTTTTCTTTCTGGTGTACTCCTAAAGGCATATCCTTTGACGTATTGATGTTCATTCTTTCTGGAAGTATTTCTTGTGGCATGGTGAGAGGTAAGTGCAGATGTGGGTAAGTGCGAGTGAAATGTCATGAATAGGCTCTTGCACACATGGTAGAAAATGTTTCTGTGAAACTGTGAATCGGTGTTGATTCCTTATTCTGATTTGCTGCCATAACTTACTCGGAAATTGATGGAGATGTGTCTTTGGTATCTGAAAGGGACATTGGTGCTATGTTTATCGCATGTGCATAGTGGAAACACTCCAAGCTCTTTCTTAAGATCTCCAGCAAAAGCTGGTTGTTTACATGGCAGGTAATGAAACTGTGGAATGTTTACAATCCTTTTTGCAAGATGTGGTTCTCTACATAACTAGTTGGGCTGCTCATTAAATCATCCCCTTTTTTCTGGTTTACTTGATTCAAGAATCAAAAGGACATGTTAGCATCAACTTTAAAACTACAAAGAACGCTGAATCATACTTCAAGTCAATGAGCGTGCAATTTAATTTTCTGTCATTATATTCTCGTCACAAGGATAAATTAATTGTACATCTTATGTTCTTATGTAAGTAATAATTGACTCCACAAAGTTAAAAAAAANCCCCCCAAAATTAAAAAAAAAAAAAAAAAAAAAACACACTCTAATTGGTGTGTAATGAATTCAATTTTCTGGGCAGAAGGATTCAGTTACTGTTTTTTTTTTGCAGACGTCATAATAGATTTTGTTTTGGGAAAATTCTAAAAAAGGGGCTTTTTTTAACAAGTTGATTATAAATAGGTTG
>OVAF01000373.1:0-44035 GCA_900406245.1 Odontarrhena argentea | reverse complement strand
ACGGAAAAAGAAACTACTAATATATACAAGGCGTCGGCAAAAGCCGATCACCTAAAAAAGAGAGGATGAAAATTTGGAGCTTTCAGAAGAGAGAAAATAGGAGAGAGAAATAAGAGAGATATATTGAAAAGATAATTCGAGACTTCACTAAGACTCTAATCAACTGCTTTAAGATACATTGGTGGGGATCTATCATATTGGGATATCAACTATCAACAACACAACTAAGCCGATAGACAAAACATAGTCAAAGGAAAATTATTTTACAAAGCTTAAACACTAATCTTATATAATTAAGTAAGGTTCCTATCCCAACTATTCATGAAAGACTGCCATGTGTCCCCTTTAAAATGTTTATTTTCTTTTTAGTCCTTCTTAATTTACTTTTTCTTACATATCATCCACTAATTTACAATAATAAGTACATCAAAATATAAGTGTGTATCAAACAAAAAAAACAATCACAGTAGTTAAAATGATTTGTTAAAGTCCTGGAAGAAGTTTGCATATGTGAATTTACTATATATTCTCACAATAATAATTTTATTTGTTAAATACATTAGAATATATATAACTTGATAATGTCAATTTTATAATCACATCCACACAACGCGTGAACTTTCCCTAGTATTAATATATTATAAGATGTTAAACAAAATACTTGTGGAAGATTCTGAATGTTTTTGTTTGGATGCCGTTGTATATTTTCCTCCACAACGATTATCTGGTTTAAGATTTGGTGTCTGTAAGGGATAAAGAGAAATTGGAGAATTTAAGAGAGAGAAAAAAGCTTTCTCTGTTGCAGTTAGTTAGTGTGGTTTTAGGATGAAAACAGTTTTTCAGATTGAAATTAAAATAGTTATAGACTCATATGCTATTATGAACACCTATAGAGGTGATTTAAAACAACCTACAAACCCGAAACTTATACTAAGATATTAATATTTACAAAAGGGAAAAACGACAATTAAAGATCAAACTTAAATTTTCAGCCTTTTAGAGCTCCAATTTTGAGAAAGTAATTTCGATCACAAACTTTCGGTTGACTTTTATTTTTAATCATAATTTTTTGTTGACATGATAGATTTGGGTAGGACGTTAAACTCAGTAACATAATAGAGAATAGAGTTAAGTATCCATTTATATACACGGTTAAACCAAACGACCTCATATAAATAAGATGTGTTCAAAATATTATTCTCATTTTTTGCGCCAATGTGACATTTTTAAAAATAAAAAGATCTCACTTAGAATCTAGTGAGGAGCAATGATGATGGTTAGAGGTTTATATGGAAAACCTAGAATATTTGCTCATTCTGAAAATATGAGAGAATATTACTTAGAATAAAATCTCGGGTAAAAATTCATAGTGTATCCCTAAATTAGAGGAATTGAATAACTAAAACTTTCTATAATCTTTATAAAATCTTAGATAAGTGCCTGAAAATGTTATATCACACAAATCTTGGAAATTATTAGCAAAATCTTGGAAGATATTCAGAATTTAATAAAGAATTGTAAAGATTAGATATGCATTGACAAATCTAGAGTTTACTAATGTAATTAATGAATTATCAAATCTTTTCTACAAGCAGAATTACAAATTTTTTATTTTATTGAGTATTCTACTATACTTATCTCAAGTACTTTTAAAAAGATTTTTTGAAGTATTAAATGATTTAAGTTAAATGTTTTACACTTTTACCGAATTAAATTACAAAAAAAAACTTAACAAAAATTGTGGTGATGCCACTTACACTCAAACTTGTAATCTTTTTCAAATATTTTATCGAATATTCTGTTATATTTATCTAAAATATTTTTTAAAAAATTAGATAATATTTTTACAAATACTGATTAAGATTAAATGATATATGTAATTAAATAAATAAACAAACTCAACAAAAAAAATGTGGTGTTGCCACCTTCCCTCAATATGTTTATTATTTAATATATTTAATATATAGAAAACATGGACGATCTGATGGTTTCCAAATTTTGGTAAATATATAATCAAACAGAGATATAAAAGGAAATATGATAACTGTTTGATATGATGGGATATCATTTTTTTCAACAGTATATATTCATATATATATTTTTAAAAAATTAACTGATTAATTTTTCATTTTCTTTTTTTTTTTTTTTTTTTTGGGTCGGATAATTTTTCATTTACTTAACAAAACATTTTAAAAGAAACAAAAATCGTACTGAATACGCCTAATAGAATAGATAATTTTACTCTAACAACATGATAAATGCACAAAATGAATAATAAGGAAAATTCATAGTACCGCAATAATGGAAAATTGAATTTAGTTGAAAAACCAATCGACACTAGCCAAAAACCGTTTGCGAATAATAATAAAGGACTCTTTTATTGCGATCGAGGAGTTAAAGAGAATACGTTTTACTACTGTATTTGACAACTTCTCAAGCACGCTATAGCGTCTCTCTGTCTCTATATAAAGAGTCTCAGATTATCACGTACCAGTCATACATTGAACGTGACGATATGTCAAAAAAGCGGCGTTTGGATTCAGGAGATATCCCAAACCTTAAGGAGAACGAGGGTTCTGTCCGATTTGCGGACAATGTGGTTTACAGATTCTACTTCAAAGGTCTGGTTAGTGACGATTNAAGTATTCAATCTTATATCACATTATATCTTATTATGAATTTACTAATCCACTATGAACTCTTTTATTGCGATCGAGGAGTTAAAGAGAATACGTTTTACTATTTGACAACTTCTCGAGCACGCTATAGCGTCTCTCTGGCTCTATATAAAGAGTCTCAGATTCTCACGTACCAGTCATACATAGAACGTGACGATATGTCAAAAAAGCGGCGTTTGGATTCAGGAGATATCCCAAACCTTAAGGAGAACGAGGGTTCTGTTCGATTTGCGGACAATGTGGTTTACAGATTCTACTTCAAAGGTCTGGTTAGTGATGATGNTGACGATTTGGTGGGGGGTGAGAGAAGAGTGACGGCTGGATTTGGGGTTGCTATTTGTGACCATGCGGATAATCTCTTGTATGAGATTAAGGAATCAGTACTACTACTGAGTGATAACCGCAAAGAAGTAGAGATTAAGGCACTGATTCGTGGCTTAACTCAAGCGTTCGAGTTGGGGATTAGACATGTTTGGATTTATTGCGATGACTATCAAATTATCCAATTCGTAAGCCTCTCTTTTCTCTGCTTGCCTTTATATTCTGATTCATGTGACTAATATATATAGTATGGAATGAATATGAATATATGTAGACAAAAAGATTAGTACATATTTCCGAACTCTTGTCTTCTGTCTTGTCTAGTTTTAGAATTCGTAGACTAAAGTTATTGGTTTTTGTTTTGATCTTTGAGTAATTGCATTTGATAGACTGTTACATGGAAATCATAGTCCAAAAACATTTCATAGGCGTCTAGCTTGTGATTTTGTTTCTATTTTATGAGCATATATATATATCTTAGTAGATTTTGTGTTGTTTGTGGCTTAATTAAGGAGATTGAATCTGATTTTTCAATGCAGATAAATGGTGGAGCGAGGCCTAAGCAATCCAAAATTGCTCAGCTTGTGGGAGAAGTCCGTCACCTAAGAGCAAAAATGGCTTCTTGTGAACCTCTTATGGTTGCTCGGAACGATGTCAAGTTTGCTTTTAAACTTGCAAGAGAGGCGATAGTTTCTCAAAGCAGCAGTACTACTACTGTCGATGCACAAGGAAAAGAGACTTGTGGCGTTTGTCTTGAAGAAATCGATACAAAGCGCATGTTCTTTACTGAAAAATGCATTCACCGTCATTGCTTTTCTTGTGTCAAACAGTTTGTGGAAGTGAAGCTGCTTAGCGGAGTCGTGCCCACCTGTCTCGCTTATGAATGCAACATAGAGCTCACTCTTGAAAGCTGTAGCAAGATTTTGACAGCTAGGGTGATTGACATGTGGAAACTAAAGATCAAAGAGGACTCCATTCCTGTTGCCGAGAGATTCTATTGCCCATATCCAAGCTGCTCGATGTTGATGTCCAAAACCGAGCTTTTGAGCTCTGCTGATTCCTCTGAGTCTGACCAATCCAATGTCCGGGCATGTGTCAAATGCTGTGGACTCTTCTGCATTGATTGCAAAGTACCATCACATCCTGATTTGTCCTGTGCTGAATACAAGAAACTTCACCCTGACCCTCTAGTTGACGATATGAAGCTAAACTCTCTAGCGAACGACAATAGCTGGCGCCAATGTGTCAAATGTAGGCATTTGATTGAACGTTCTCAAGGCTGCAACCACATGACTTGCAGGTATGTATCTATATAAATATATATATAACTCGATTGGTTAAGCTACTTACATCGATCTACTTTATAACGTCTTTGTGTATCATCTATGTAGATGTGGGTATGAGTTTTGCTACAAATGTGGAACTGAATGGAAGAAGAACCAACAGAATTGCCCATCCGGTTGCCGACTTCATGGCAATGGAGATTATGATGATGAAGATGATAATGACTCAGAACATACTTGTGAAACGGATATGTGTGAATGTTATTATGATGGTGAAGGTGGTCGTTGGCGTAACTTTGAAGATTTTGTTGATCACCAACCCCATGAGTAAAGCTTTTTTTTTCTTGCTCTCTTTAATTATTTGAATCTTTTGTTTTCACCAGATTAATATTGTATTTGACTAATTTGGTTTGTTGCAGCTATGACTTCACGCCACAATATGTGGAGGCCGGGGAACAACACTATGAGCAGTTTTTCAATGAAGGAGGGAATGAAGGTGGAAGTGAAGATGACTACAATTATGGTGGTTTAACTCCTGACAGTGTGGGAGGATTTGATGAGGCCTTTTACATAGATTACTATAGTCTTTAATTAGTCTTTGTTTGTTGGTTTTGGAGTTCTTTTGAGACCTCTATGCTTTATGTTTTAAGCTCCTTTTGTTTTCCTTTGTTTAGAGACCTCCCTGGTCTTTCAATAAATTTTTAAGCCCAGAGCTTAATGATAAAATATTGACGTATTGCACGTTGGTCGGAAACTTTTTCTTTGTTTAAGAGAAACAATGGTAATAAAAAAATTATATAAAAGAAGGAAGAAGGAAAGTGTGAATGATCTTTCATGGGTTTTTTGTTTGACCAATTATATATCAACGCTCTTCTTCTCTTTTTCCTTTCATATTTTTCTCATTATAGATCTTTTCACTCTTTTGGGGTTGACTTGAACATGGAGAATGATAAGGTACCTTGCACCGATTTTGGGTTTGCCAAAGATTTCAATGAGCACTACACGATGGGCGAGTTGTTGGGTCGAGATCAATCAAGGTATGTCTATTACAGTGCCACTAGCAAGGGCAATGGAGACCGTGTAGCTGTTAAGAGATTAGATAAGAGCAAGGTATTGCTTCCTGTCATCGAGACTATGTGTGTGTTTTTCTTTAGATTTTCAATTTGATTGATTCCTGGCTTGAGTCTTGGTGATTTTCATCTTGATTACATAAGTTAACACAGTTTTTAAAGTTTGTATGTGCTCTGCTTTTGGTCATTCATGGTTTTTCCCTCATCAGATGGTTCTTCCTTTCCAAGTTGAGTATGTGAAGCGAGAGGTTGAGATACTGAAAGCTCTTTCAGTTTCAGGTCACGAAAATGTTGTCAAGTTTTACAACGCCTTGGAGGATGAAGACTATGTGTATATAGTGATGGAGTGAGTAAAATCTTTACAGGGTGGTTGCGGTTTTTTTTCCGCAATGAGAGTAATTTATTCATTCATGTTCTGAATGGGGGCATTTTGACCTTTAATTTTCCAGGTTTTGTGAGGGAGGCAACTTACTGGATCGGATAATATCTAAGTGAGCATCTCTCGAGTCTTCGATATCTCTTGCAACATATACTTTAGTTTTAAAATTTTTTATATCTCATTGTTGAACTTACTATCCAGGGCTAATTGTCGATACTCCGAAGAGGATGCAGTAGTTATCGTAAGACAGATGCTCAAAATCGCTGAACATTGCCATCTACAAGGAATAGTACATAGAGACATGAAACCAGAGGTACCTTATCAATTTAGTCAACTCTTTAAGATAACAATGATGAGGATTCAGTTGTAAAAATCTTATATGGTCTCATCTTGACAGAACTTTTTGTTCAAATCAGCTGAACTGGATTCATCGTTAAAAGTGATAGAGTTTGGATTATCGGATTTCATCAAACCAGGTACAGTTTATAAATGCAGCTAGTAGCCTAGTAGGATGTGTTTGTCTTAAGCTTCATGAGCTTCTAAGCCAAAAAATAATCACTAAAAAATTAGTGCATTGGCCGAGTTCTTTTTATTTTACTTTAGGTTCATTATATCTCCAATTTTCACAATGTGAGATTCTTAAGAGGTTGTGATAATACGAAGGAAGTATATCCAATGTTTCACAGGAAAAAGATTCGATGAGATTGTTGGTACCGCTTATTATGTTGCTCCCGAAGTACTTAAGCGCAGCTCGGGACCTGAATCAGATTTGTGGGGCATTGGTGTGACTACATATATTTTACTCTGCGGAAGCAAACCGTTTTGGGATCGGACGGAACATGGTACATATAGAGAGGTGAGTAGTTTGACAACAAATTTTATTATTTTTGTGCTTGTATACATGTTCATGATTTTCGGAGTTGTTACTTATCTTTTTGGTTTCTCGCAATAGATATTAAAAACCGAACCTGACTTCCTGAGTGAACCATGGTCGACTATAAGCGAAGATGCAAAAGATTTTGTTAAGAAGTTGCTTAAAAAAGACCCACGAGAACGGCTAACTGCTGCACAAGCCTTATGTATGTGTGGTTTCTTGCTTGTGATCAAATACTCCAACTTGGTGATTTTTTCTTCAATACTTAATGTTGTTTTCTCTCTTTGTTTCTTACAGCTCATGTGTGGGTTAAAGAAGGAGAGAATGCAAACTAATATCCAAGGTAGCATTGCAGCTGGATGATAATAGTATTTTTTTTTAATCTTTGGTTGTAATTTTGATACTTTTGTTAGGTTCAATAATATTTATTCGATGATTAAGAAAAAAAGCAACAAAATTTGATTCCATAAGCAAACAAATTAAAAATCTTTCTAACATTCGTGACATTAACTTGTAACTTCCCTTATCTACTAAGGACATCTGCGGGACCCACTCATAAATAAAATTTTATATAAATCAGAATAGAAAAAAAAAATCTAAAATTAAAAAGTGTGCATCGAACGAGTCTCGAAGAAGATATCAAAATCATCGTCTCTTCTTCTGAGTAATTAACAAAAAAAAGTGAATGAGCAAGTAAAGTTTAAAACTTGGAATGACTAAAAACCTCGCTTCGATTTCTGATAAATATCTCTCGTGGGTCGATTCAGTTTCGGTTTCCAAGGATTCAAACTCGTATTACGAACGATTTCTCTGATTTTTGTGATCGAAAGTTTTGATTTTTCTTTTCTGTAAAATCACTAGTTAGGGTTCTTTCAGTTTTGCCGATAAATTCTTAAAAAAAACAAAACAAAAAAGTAGTGAATAGTTTACGAGTTCGACGAAGAAGACGAAGTTCAATTTAGTCGGTGGTTACTCGATAAAGGTAAAATTTTGATGACTCTGTTCTGGGTTTATGGTTTTACTCTCTGATGTGTGTTTGATTTGATGATCGAGAGCTGTGTAGATGATTCTGGGTTTTTACTGGAGATTTTGTTCGATTGATCATGTTCGGAATCAGTAGGATTTTAGTGATTTTTGAATGAGTCTTTTGTTTGTTTATAATGAGTGGGTTTTCAATTTTGATTCGCAGGAACAGTTTGTTTTTCAATTGATTGTAAAGTAAAAGCAAAAAACATGTCATCTTCACACAATAGGAGTAGCAACAATTCGGAAGGTGCTAAAGCAGAACAGATCATATTTGAGTTCTTTGCTAAATCCCTTCATATAATTCTGGAGTCGAGGACTCCTTTTATGTCTTCGAGGAATTTTAGTGGTGACCAGATGATTTGTTCTCCTTCTTCATCTTCTTCGTCTTCTTCGAGTGTGAGGCCTAGGGACAAATGGTTCAATCTAGCTCTTAGGGAATGTCCTGCAGCTTTGGAGAATTTTGATATCGGGCGTCGAAGTAGTCTTGAGCCTTTGGTTGTTGATGTGGTTCTTGTGGCGAGGCCGTTTGTTAGTGATCAGATGAGTCCGTCTTGTAAAAGGGAGCTTGTTAGGAATTTTTCCGGGAAAGAGGATCAGTTGGGATGGGGGTCTGATCAAGATGAGTTGGGATGTGAAACTAAGAATGAGCAGATAATTGAGAGATGGGTGGTTCAGTATGATAATAGGAAGATCAGGGAAAGTGTTACTACCAGCAGCAGGAGATCGAGTAGTAATAATAAGTTGCAAGTGATGTATAAGAAAGCAACTTTGTTGCTTAGATCTTTGTTTGTGATGGTTCGGCTTTTACCTGCTTATAAGATATTCCGGGAGCTCAATTCCTCTGGGCAGATTTGCGAGTTCAAGCTTGTTCCTAGGGTCCCTTCTATTGTTGAGCCTTTCACTCGTAGAGAAGAGGCAGAGATGCAGAAGTTTGTTTTCACACCGGTTGAGACTGTCTGTGGTAGACTTTGTTTGTCGGTTTCATATCGTTCACTCTCAGATGTCAGTTGTGAACACTCAGCTCCGATGTCTCCAACATTTATAACTGATTATGTCGGAAGTCCCTTGGCTGATCCGTTGAAAAGGTTCCCTTCTCTTCCTCTTTCATATGGTTCACCTCCATTGCTGTCATTTCAAAGGCGCCATAGCTGGAGTTTTGATCGGTGTAAGGCCTCTCCGCCTTCAGTTTCTTGCTCACCGTCGCCTACACGCTCGGATTCACATGCATTGGTTTCAAATCCTTGTTCCCGCCGCCTTCCACCTCATCCTTCTGATATACCCAGTGGTCGTAGGAAGGAAAGCTACATTGAAGCATATTCTCCTGGTCAAGATTTCTCACCTCCATATTCTCCCTCAGCACCCGTACACACTGCCCCAAGAGCCATCACTCGTACTGAAAGTGCTCCAGTCAGAATCCCTGCTCCTACTTTCCAGTCCAAACAAAACGCTGGGGCACCTTCTGCTCCTTTAAAATTGTCGAGACACGCTTCCCTGAAGCCTGTGATAAACTCTGGTCCTGTTGAACCTGGAGTTGCAGTTGAGAAGGTAAACTAATTTCACGTGTCTTATCTTTTATCTCTTTTTTCAGCATATGACTGAACGAGTGCAATGTTTTTTTTTTTTTTTTAGCTGTTTCTTTATGGGAGAGAAGACTTTAGGAGGAATTCTGGGTTGAGGCTGTCTTCCAACAGCTCACCGCGGATATCATTTTCCCGGAGTTCTAGTAGATCTTTTCAAGACGATTTTGATGAGGCTGATTTCCCTTGCCCATTTGATGTTGAGTATGATGATATATCAGACCCTAGTAGCAGGTATGGTCTTAAGAACTTTCAAATTTCATGTGTAATTTCCACTTTTAATACAGACAATCTTTCTTTTGCTTTTGGGTTCATTGTTCTATCTAAGTGGATCTGTGTGTACTGTAGACCTATTGTAGTATCCTCACCGTAATTTGGTAAACCTGACTCCTTTATGCTAATCAATATGTCTTAAGAAGCTTGTTTATGTACTTTCTTTTAGCTTTTTACAGTAAGAAGCCATTACCCCCAGATGATACTTCAATGCTTCTTTGTCTGTGTAGCTTCTATCTATTTTGGCAAATGCATTTGCATACTTATCTTAAGCATAGAAGGTTGAACTGTTATTTTGTTTCAATTTTTATTAAAAAAAAACCAAGAAATCATTGGTCTTTATTGTCAGTCATATCATGTCTCATCTATCTGCTTAATCATTGATTCCAGAGGGGAAGATCTTTCTTACACAGAATCAGTTGAAATGGTTCCCACCTCTGGGTCTCTGATCCTGTCCTTGACTGTTGTCTTACAACTGTTTTGAATTTTCTTTATTGCCTTATTTCAGACAGGGGTCCTTCGACAAGAGAGGCGATATACAAGAACGAGTAGAGTCAAGTGGGTCCTTCCCAAAAAAGTCCCAAGATGCGGCAGTTGGTGCCCTTGTTAGTATGCTGAAGAAAGCTCCACCTCTCAGACAAGATGTCTCTGAAACTTCCATACATGAGATTAGTTGGAACAAGAATAACAAGCCTGCACTGACTCACGAGATAGCAGCAGCATCTATCACAGCCTCGGGCCTCGCTTTGGCCTCAAAGACAACAGCTGATGCCTTGGAAGAATTGAGATCCTACAAAGAAATGAAGAATGTGTTGCTTAGCAACTCCACATTGGACCTATCCTCGGTCACTACTTCAGCTTCAGCCTTCACTGTTTCAGAATCTTGACCGGTTTTGCAATTAAGTTTGGTTTTGGTTTGGTCAGTTTGGGTTTTTGGTAATGCGTAATGTGCGTATGTGTATAGTATTAACTATTAAGCTATCTACTCCTTGGATGCTATTTGATCGGTACCTGTGTAAATAAACTTATTACCTATACCCCAAAATCTAATCCATGTACATATATACAGTAAACCTATATATTAGTGTTTTTTTTGTTTCACTAACAATTCTCATTGTTCATCTTCTTATATCGTTTAGAATGTAAAGCATATCAAGAAAATAGCTGAGATCTTTTTAGAGAAAAACAATGGTGAAATACTCTTGGATATAAAAGAACCAGCTTTTATGGTCAATTGATTAGTCGGTTTTGACCTTTCTGTAGATTTTCCCCTTTCTATTATTTTTGGTTTTCTGTTGAATTCAAACCAATTTTAACATTGCTATTTTATTTTATTAAATTAATACTCATTCCAAGGTACAAAAAGATAGGAAATTACAGTCAAAACAACAATGTTTTAATCCACCTATACTCTAACTTAGAGGGAGCATTACCATGAGTGAAATAAAGTCCATCTTCTCTAACATCCCAAAAGTTTTTCTTACCATGATCAAATGCGCCACTGCCACCTTCATATGCCTCAAAATCTACATGATAACCTCCTTGTGATAACAGACAATGAATTTTGGTCTTGAAAGTAAATTCATCATGAAATCTTGTTTCAGATATATCTCCAGGTTGCAAAGTAACACTCCAATATTTGTGTTTATTAAAATGACATAAAATGAAGAGACTAGTATTTGGACCAAGAGAGTTTTTAAATTGTAGCAAGTTCTTCTCCCACAGTCTCGCATTACCTAACCCAACGCACAATGTAATGATAAACAAACACCATAAAGGACGATTCCTCATTTTGATTAATAGATGTGGTTTTATTACGAAGGGTGATATATATAAGTTGAAAGCGTTTAACGTAAACATCATCACATATAGTAATTAATATAAATTGTTGGATCTTGACACATGTTTAAAGTTAATTAGACTGTTACAAGTGTAAATTTAACTTTTGAGTTATATATTCTATATAATCATGATTAGCTAGATTTAAACTTGTAATTAATTAAACTTAATAGTGAGATATTGCAAATGTAAAATTTTATAGGATTCTCGGAATCAGTTGTAATAATGGATTAATGAATAGTACGATGTAATTGTAACTAGCTAGATTTTAACAAGTGTTTAAAGCTAATTAGATATTAAATATGTAAAATCTTATTGAATATAAATTAAAACTGTATTTGAGAAAATAATATATATTTTATATTTAAAATGGATTCTATTGTAATGGTTTAATAATTACCATAGTGTTATTTTGCTTTATTTTTAGCACAAAATTAAAGTTAAATAGATTTTGAAAAAAATGGAAAATAATAATAAATTAAAATATGCATTATTAATTTTTTACATGATAATAAAAATATTTAGATGAAAATCTGGCTTTTTTTGTTTTAACTTTTATGAAAATAATACCTCGTCGTTTCGAGAAAAACAAAAAACGTCGACCCCCTTGTCGGCGAATGTATCCATCCAGACCATTAAAACCCTAAAGGTAAACCCGAGAGACAGTCCAAATCTAATCTCGCCGGAAAGAAGAAGATCGAAAATGCCGCTCTACGACTGTATGCTTCTGTTCAAGCCGATTATCCGAAAGGAAGGTCTCATCGAGCTCGTTTCGCGCATCGGGAAACACGTTTACAGTCGAAATGGCGTCCTCACTGAGATCAAATCCTTTGGCAAAGTCGAATTGGGCTACGGAATCAGAAAGCTCGACGGAAGACACTATCAGGTACCAAATCACTGTTGAATTTGCCTTCTTTTCTTGTTGAATCGATGATTTCACGAGTCCGGGCTCAGGAATTAGGAATTTTTTGGCTGGGCTTTGGAGACCATCCTCTCTGAAAAGCTTTTTTGTCTTGGTTCTTTCTGATTGTTTCGTCTGGTTAAAGAACTAGATTAGGGGAAGTTTCTTCAAGGGAAATGTTAGACATTTATGGATTGCAATGTGTAGCTTAGGATAAAATGGTCTCAAGGTTCCTCCGAAATTATACTCAGTTTAGCTCTGAGTTGAATTCTTGAAGCTACATCCCGAGATTGTTGTGAGTATCGGTTCTTGATTCACGTGAACTTATAGTTTGTCCAGGATGGTTTAGAACAGAACAGCTAAGATGCTAATAAAGTTGCTATCTAGTCGATTTCCAAATGTTTTGAGTGTGCTTTGGATCTTCAGTGCGGAGTTTTGTTGTTAATTTTGTTCCAATGATCGTAGCTCTCGTTTTTATGTGTCTTCAAATGTTGGTAACAGTTGTTGGATTGGCATATGTTTTTAGAGTGTACCAGGACAAGCTTTAAAGATCAATATCTCATGCATCTTTATGTAGCTTTTCTTTCACTAATAAGGTTGCTTATTTTCTGCCCTGGAGCTTTGTTCGGGTGTTATGTAATAACGTATTCATATTGGTGAATACTGCAGGGACAATTGATGCAGATAACAATGATGGCAACTCCAAACATGAACAAGGAGCTTCACTACCTCAACAAGGAAGACAAACTGCTCCGCTGGCTCCTAGTTAAACACCGCAACATTAAGATTGGATCAGACGCACAGATGGAAGATCTGAGGGGGTCTCACAGGCTTATGAGTAAGAGCATTTATGATGAGTCCTCGACAGACGAAGAAGACAATATCTTAGGGTTACTCCGATGAGGAGAAAAAAAGGAACTTTGAATGTTAGTTACTAAAGACCAAACCTTCTCCTCAATCTTTTTCTTATGGTTATTGATGTTTTTGGTTACAAAAGACAATTGAATAAATTACTTATGATGTAACAATATTTAGGTGAATTTTGCTTTGCACTAAATACTTTCATATATTTCCAACGTCAGCAATTGGGTGGTGAACTAAATGCCATGTGTATTTTACACGTCAGCTATGCATGGAATATTCATGACTTGGAATATTCATTTTTTTGGTTTAATTGGGAGAAAAGAAATTACTGATGAATTAAAATTAGAGAAAAAACGGAGGTGGTGATTTGCGATTAGCTTGAACAAACACTTGTTGTATTTTCCTTTGTCGATTCATCTTCATCCATCGATTTCTCAATTAGGGTTCGGATCTTTCCTCTCATTGTTCTCCTCCTTCTCCGTCTTCGTCTTTCACGTTGGCGATTTCACCAGAACACGACAAAAAAGCTTCTCAGTTTGTCCAGGTAGACATCGAAGCTCACAATCTTATCGATTTTGTTGCTTTTTCGTTGCGTGATTTTGTATATTATCATGCATGGATGTGAATGAGTCTCTCTCTTTCCATTCCGCTCATGTCGGTGTTGTTTTGCATTTCTGCTTCAAGCTATGAATTGATTCATGCCCATTGTTAATGCCTCTGTCGAATCTACCTATTGGATTGATTTTTAAAAACATTATTTTCTCACGATCCAAATTTTTTTATTAGCTTCACTGAATATTTTTTTTTATTGCTGTTGTTGTTCTCTTTGTTCTGAGCTAATTAATTACTTTGAGGTTGAGGTTTCGATTTTCGGAGTATTAGCCTGTGCATATATTGTTGTCCTTTGGATATTCTTTCACTAGAGGTCCTGCAATTGAAAAGAATCTAAGGATCAGTTTATAAGATTCAGTGGATTGATTCTGTTGTAACTTTGCTGGTGGATATTTTTTTTCAAGGTTTTGGAAAGTATGGATTGTCCAGATGATTCTTCTGCACTTCATGAGCCTCCTGATCCCGAAGTGCTCGAAGTTGATCCTACTTTTCGATATATACGGGTATGAGGAGGATCTCTGGAATATTTCTTTACAGTTGCTACGTGCTGACCTTTCGATTACTTTGCTACTGGAACAATGATTGGATTAGTATAGACTTTTCTTCTGCTTGTTTTGCTATTCAAGTGTTAAGGTTGGAGTGATATTGTCTAGTGATTTAGCTATCACTTTATTCTAGGGGTATTCTTATTCCCTTTTTTCATGTGTGGTTGATTGGCTTTATATCTGATGTTGTTTAACCAATTAATTGTCGACCTTTCAGTATAAAGAGGTTATCGGAAAAGGCGCATTCAAGACAGTGTATCCTTTATTGTACTTATTTTCTTAGATTAAAGAATTCTTTGTAATCACCAGCTATCTCGAAGTACTCATATTTGTCTATGTTCTGCATCTTTCTTGTTTTGTACCTTAACTTGAATAAATTAGTTATAAGGCATTTGATGAAGTAGATGGGATTGAAGTCGCGTGGAACCAAGTACGAATAGATGATGTTTTGCAGTCACCAAATTCGCTGGAGAGGCTGTATTCCGAAGTGCGTCTTCTGAAGTCATTGAAGCACAATAATATCATTAGGTTCTATAACTCATGGATCGATGATAAGAACAAGACAGTTAACATAATAACTGAGTTATTCACTTCAGGGAGTCTCCGACAGTATGTATCCCCCTTCCTCTCTACCACTTGTCTTGTGATATTTTTTCGTAATTATTGAGTTAAGTAAATCTTTTTGGTTTTAGTTACCGTAAGAAACACAGAAAGGTGAATATGAAGGCCGTGAAGTGTTGGGCGAGACAGATTTTAATGGGTTTGAGATATCTTCACAGTCAAGAGCCACCAATTATACATCGGGATCTCAAATGTGATAACATATTTATCAATGGAAACCATGGAGAGGTGAAAATAGGAGATCTTGGTCTAGCCACTGTCATGGAGCAAGCTAATGCCAAAAGTGTGATCGGTATAATTTCTATCTCCCATTTCTTGGATGTTGCTTAGCTATTTACATTTCCACTTTAACCAAAACTTTAAAGAAGTATCGAATCTAATCTATGCTGCCATATTTTTATTTGTTTTCTTTTGGGTCTAACTGAAGGGTTACTGTGTTACCATCAGGAACCCCTGAGTTTATGGCACCCGAGCTTTATGATGAGAACTACAATGAGCTAGCTGATATTTATTCATTTGGGATGTGTATGTTGGAGATGGTGACGTTTGAATACCCATATTGTGAATGCAAGAACTCAGCTCAGATATACAAGAAGGTCTCATCGGTGAGTTATCAACAAAGTCCCATATATATTCCCTGTCATTATTAGTCTGTTGTATATAATCGATCTAATTCTTGGTGGTTTCAAGGGAATAAAACCTGCTTCACTCTCTAGGGTTCAAGACCCCGAAGTAAAGCAGTTTATTGAGAAATGCTTGCTTCCTGCATCGGAGAGGTTATCAGCAAAAGAGCTTCTATTGGACCCTTTTCTTCATGTGAATGGTTTAACAATGAACAACCCTTTGCCACTTCCCGATATTGTGATGCCCAAAGAAGGTGCTTTTGGAGAACGTTGCCTTATGTCTGAAGGCCCTCCTACAACACGACGTAGCAAACCCACATCTTTAGATCTCGATGAAGACAATAACCTGCCTATTGTCACTTTTAGCGATAACTCTGGATCTAGGTGTATTGAGGTTAGACGCGCAAAGAGAGGGAATTTCTTTGTCCTTAAGGGTGAAGAAAACGATGAACACTCTGTGTCCTTAATTCTACGTATAGTAGATGAGAATGGTGAGCATTTTGGTTCAGCTCCAGTTAAATATCCGGTACATTAGCAGTCTGGAACTTAATAGTACTGTTTCTTGTTGCAGGACGTGTGAGGAACATTCATTTCCTATTCTATCAAGAAGGTGACACTGCTTCTAAGGTGTCAAGTGAGATGGTTGAGCAACTCGAGTTAACTGACCAGAACGTTACATTTATAGCTGAACTGATAGATATTCTACTAGTGAACATGATACCCACCTGGAAAACCGATGTCACAGTTGATCATCTAATTCATTCGCAACTAAATCAGAACTCGAGAGCTCATCAGAACGAAGCTAAACCTCAGAAACAAGAAGAGACTACTTTTCATGATGCCTGTGAGTCGGTTAGCAACTCGTGGAATTCAGAATGTCCACGATCAGATGAGGAGGATAAGCAGGGTGCGGAGGCCATAAAAGTAGAAGGCAAAAGCTCCAATCAAGCAGCAGAAGAAGCAACCGAGCCAGTAAGTTTGGAGGAAGAAGAAAGGTTAAGACAGGAACTGCAGGAGATAGAAGCCAAGTATCAGGAAGAAATGAAAGAGGTTGCAAGGAAAAGAGAAGAAGCTATAATGGAGACAAGGAAAAGGTTGTCTCTGATGAAGATAGAGTAGCCAAAAAGCACAACAAATATATTCTTCGTTCTTCCGTTTTTCTTCCTTTCTACGTTAATTTGCTGGTCTGAGTAGAAGACGAAGCTCTTCCCCTGAAAGTGTAGAGTTTCCTACAGGATGGAGTTTTTCATCATTCCTTTTGGTGATTAAGATTTGATTTGATTTGATCGGATTTTAGAACATAAATTGATGTTAGGAAATGTGGAAGGGTGTCTTGGCATGCGTCTTTTGTATACTTTCTTTCACTTGTAGAAGCCACTATTATGTTTATTTTTTTAATAGATATGTAAATTAAACTTACGATTGACCTCAACGTGAAAATTACAAATTTGACGGAATAATGGAGCAGTAACATATTCTAGAGTACAACCTAGCCATAGTATTGTGGTAGAAGTCGCGGACACTCCAGGTTTTATTCATGTGACCTTAGAAAGGGGTTCGAGCTAAGGAACCTAGAGGCCGTCCAAGAATTCCAAGCTACCCGAGAGAGGTACAGAAGCCAATTATTAGCTGTTTTAATAATCTCTAATTGGTACTATCAATGAAATGCAGCATATTCGAGTAATCAAGCACATCGCAATCGGATAAAAAGAAGCCTTTTCTTTCTTGTAATTAGGTTCCATAATGTAAATATAACCATAAGGAGTTGATAAACCAAATCAAACATAGCATCAAGTCTTTGAAGAACAACATGACATTGCATAAAGCAAAAGATAAAACATTGCAAAATCATAACAATTACTGATCTCCAGGAAGTGCCTTGATGATGTCGGAATCACCAGGGTCGACGATGCTGAGGCAAGAAACACGGAAGTATTTACCACAAGCAGTTCCCAAATCGACATTGTTCCCGTTGTAATGATGAACTCCAACTTTAGCAAGCATAGCGTAGTACTCAATCTCTGATCTCCTCAATGGTGGGCAATTGCTGGAGATAAGAATCAACTTACCTAAACCAAACAAACACCAACCCTAACTATTACTAAACACACTTACGAAAAATGAAGCTATAAACAGATTTTAGAGGTTGTTTTTGTTTTTACCTTTGGAGCTGCGAAGGGATTTGAGAACAGATTTGTAACCAAGAGTGTATTTGCCACTCTTCATCACAAGAGCTAATCTGCTGTTGATTCCTTCATGAGACTTCTTCGTCTTCTTTGCCGCAACCATTTTCGCCGCCGGGAAGTGTCACAGATCGCCGGAATTCGAGAGAGCGAGAGAGAGGCCCTTCGGTGTAAAGCAAGAAGAATCTGGTGAAGGGCGGCGTAAAATGACAACTTAAATAGAGAGAGACACTCAATAACCCTTAGGGTTTCTTTCTTCTTGTCAGATTTAAGGCCCAAGTCTTAAAAAGCCCCAAGCCCATATCTCTGACTTTAGGGTTATCTGAAATTTTTCATTTGCCATAAAAATTTTGGCGGGACTTTTTGGGATTTTGGCAAAAGAGTAAATGAGAAAAAAATCAAAATCTCAGAGAAATCTTGAATTCCATTGAAAAAGTAGAGAGAATCCGCAATCGAGGAACGGAATATTCGTCGATGGGTCGAATTGATGTAGCTGCGGCGAAGAGAGCGTACCGGAAAGCGACGGAAGTGGGTAATCGGAGCGAAGAGGCGAGGTGGGCTAACAATGTCGGCGATAGACTTAAAAATGATGGAGAGTACGTTGAAGCTTTGAGGTGGTTTCGAATCGATTACGATATTTCTGTAAAGTATTTGCCTGGGAAGGATTTGTTACCTACTTGTCAGTCTCTGGGAGAGATCTATCTTCGCCTCGAGAATTTCGAAGAAGCCTTGATTTATCAAGTAAGGCTCTTGGATCTTCTGGTTTTATTACGTGGGTTTCGTTAGTTTCGTGATTCTCTGTGATAAAGTTAGCTGCTTGGGATATTTTTTTTGCTTCATTAAATCTCTGGGTGTTGTGGGTTTAAGCAATGTCATGTAGTTTTGGAATCGTGGAAGAGAATGCTGTATAAGTTTTGATAAAAAAATACTGTATATTTGAGAAAATTGATTTGCTAATGAGGAATTTGTGTGAAAATGCTGTTACGGTTTGGTCTCATATCTGTAGGTTATTTAGCATTGTCTCTTTTCTGGTTGTTGCAGAAGAAGCATTTACAGCTTGCTGAAGAGACTAATGACACTGTGGAGAAGCAACGAGCGTGTACTCAACTTGGTCGTACCTACCATGAAATATTCCTGAGGTCTGAGGATGATTGTGATGCCATCCAGAGTGCTAAAAAGTACTTTAAGAAAGCTATGGAACTTGCACAGGTTCTTAAGGAGAAACCACCTCCTGGAGATTCTAGTAGCTTTCTTGAAGAGTATATTAATGCACATAACAACATTGGTATGCTTGATCTTGATCTTGATAATCCTGAGGCAGCCCGCCGTATTCTCAAGGAAGGGCTACAGATTTGCGATGAAGAGGAGGTGAAAGAATATGATGCTATGCGTAGTAGGCTTCATCATAACCTTGGAAATGTTTTTCTGGAGCTGAGGAATTGGGATGAAGCAAAGAAGCACATCGAGATGGATATCAATATCTGCCATAAGATCAATCATTGCCAAGGAGAAGCCAAAGGGTATATCAATCTTGCTGAATTGCACTACCGGACTCAAAAGTACGATAACGCGCTTTTATGTTATGGTAAAGCTTCTAGTCTAGCGAAGTCTATGCACGATGAGAGTGCTTTGGTTGAACAGATAGAGGAAAATATCAAGATAGTCAAGAAAGCCATTAAAGTCATGGAAGAATTGAGGGAAGAAGAGCTTAGGCTCAAGAAGTTGTCTGCGGAAATGATTGATGCCAGAGGAACTTCAGAGGAACGGAAATCTATGCTCCAAGTACATACTTGTCTTGAGCGTCTGATTGACAAATCTAGCATGGTATTTGCATGGTTGAAGGTGAGTTCTATTTCTTAAAACACTCATTGTTTTCCCCATACTTCATACCATGTTTGCATGTATTTGAAAAGTTTCCAGAAGTTAGAGTTGTTCACCTCAGGAGTTATCAATAATATATAAGCATCTAAAGGGATTGCTGGTTTCGTCTTTGAATGTTTAGCATCTTGAATATTCGAAAAGGAAGAAAAAAATATCTGATGAACTGTGTGACAAAGAGAAGCTGAGTGATGCCTTCTTAGTTGTTGGAGAGTCTTATCAAAAGCTCAGAAATTTCCAGAAGTCCCTAAAGTGGCTGGGTAGAAGTTATGAGGGATACGAAGCAATCGGCAATCTGGAGGTGAGATTTATTTGCTTGCGTGCTGTAATTGATTTTCATTGTTTTCATCAGACTGCAGTCACAATACCAAAGCCAATGGATGAGATCTCTACTGAACATGTTCTGTGTGACAATAACACTGAGTTTTTTTTTTTTTTTTTTCTAAACTATACAGCTTTTGTTCTTACTTGATTTTAAGTTTAACTTGTGTTGGTTCTTGTAGGGTCAAGCACTAGCTAAAATTAATATAGGTGATGGTTTGGACTGTATTGGCGAATTGACAGGATCGCTCCAAGCATTTGAAGAGGGGTACAGGTAATTCCAAATATTAGAAATCTATGTACGAGATTCCTTTATCAAGTTGTGCATTTGAACGGCTGAGTCGTTCTTGTTTGTAATCGGATCCAAGTGAATGGATCTACTTATTAATTCTCCACGAGCAAATTTACAGTTCCATAGTACTATACCACTATGGGCTGAAGTTCGTTGTTAAAATTACCTTAAGGAAAGCAGACCAAAACTACTTGCTGATTGTCTCTCTTGACTTGGTTCAGGAATTACTGCACTATGTCGTATGAATATTTGATGCATCTATATTGAATCAGTATTTGTCATGAGTGCTGTCGATAATTATAGCAGATTTTGCATTTGTAATCACTAAAAAAATTTCTGCGACTTTCTTCTGCTATATACAAACCCAACGCATATAATGGACATGAATGCATGCACTCATATCTCATGCTTTTAAATTAGCTGATGGTCATTTTCTGGATGTTTCTCATATGATCCTGCAGAATTGCTTTGAAAGCTAATCTTCCTTCAGTTCAGCTTTCTGCATTGGAACATATGCATTATAGCCATATGATCAGATTTGGGAATGCTAAACAAGCCAGGTAATGTTTACTATGCAGTTGCTGGGATTGATATAAATAGAGCCTAGATCGGGTGTAAGGTTTGTAGGGCTGCAACTAGGTTTGCAGTATCAATTATTTCGGTTTTCTCATAGACATATTATACTGTTTAGGGAGTTGAAGGAAAAGATAGAAAATCTGAAGAAATCAGAGCATGGTGAGAGAGTTGAATGTGGTACAGAAGAGGAATGCTCTGAAACGGAATCTGAAGGGGATGGAAATGTATCAAAGGATAAGCCAAGAGAATGTAGCTCACCAGAACCCCAAACATCAAATTCACTTAGATCAGAAGCGTCAGCAGATTTAGATGAAGCAAATGATGATGTGCCACTAATTTCATTTCTGAAGCCTGGTAAACGTCTGCTCAAAAAGAAACAAGTTTTTGAAAAACAAGATTTAGACACTGATCAGACCAAGAAAGATTTCCCTGCAATAGCTGACTCGCAGCAGACAGTTGTTGGTCGCAAACGTATTCGTGTAATCCTCTCCGATGATGAAAGCGAAACTGAATATGAGTTGGGATGCCCTATAGACAGTTCTCACAAAGTGCCAAGGCGGAATGAGGAGGGTTCTGAGGACAGTATGTATTTTGATGGTGCTGTCAATTGTACAGATAATCCTGCCATTCAAGATAACATAGAAGAAGGTTCATGCTCGTATACACCTCTTCATCCCATTATAGTGACTCCAAAAGTCAACAATTGTAGACATTTGAGCAATGATAAAGCTTTCGAAACACCTAGTTGCGGTAAAAGGGGATCTCAATGTGATGGTGGTGACTCCAACAGCACGCATAGCAAAAATGGAGCTGCTCTTATAAACTTCCATGCTTACTCCAAGACTGAGGATGTGAGCACCTGTGAACCTGGTTTTTGAGTTATCGTTGACCATTCGTGATTGGTTTGGATTTCCTTTTCTTTTTCTAGTTATCCATTCTTCATTATGTTGACTATATCTTTAATTGGTTTCAGCAAAAAATTAAAATCGAAATTGAAAATGAACACATGGCTTTAGACTCATGTTCTGGCAATGATGAGTCTGTGAAGGTGGAACTTGCCTGCTTATACTATTTACAGCTTCCTGATGATGAGAAATCTAAAGGTATGTGAACCATTTTGTTTAACTTGAATGCATGATCCCAGTCTGATCTATCTCGATAATTTTCATATCCTACCTCATGAATTCAGTTGTGCTATATAATATCATTTCCCTTGTTCTATAGCATGTATGTCGTTATGTAATATGTAAACTCTGGTATTAATATTTTGGACTCTAATATGAAAGCTAATATGAATCTTTGAACATTAAATTTTGGGTTTCATCAGGTCTTTTACCTATCATTCATCATTTGGAATATGGTGGTACAACTCTGACACCAATTGATTTATATAAGATTCTCACGGGCTCTTGCGAAAATGTCGTTATTGAAGCTTCCATTAGTGGTAAGTATTTTTTTTATAGAATGGTGTAGATTCCTCATCTTCTAATTCATGATTATTATCACTTGTTCTTTCACCTTTTAAATAAGTGTGGCTGAAAGCTATACAGGTTTAAAATATTATGATCATTGATTATTCCTTTTGATTTTATATAATACGGCTGAATCAGCTATGTAATAATTTGTTGCAGGATGGATTCACAAGCGCCTGATGAACTTATATATGGACTGTTGCCAGATGTTGTCAGAGAAACCCAGTATAAAATTGCTTAAGAAATTGTATATTTCGGAGGTGGGAACCTTACGTCAAGTTTGCCATTAAGCTAGCTAGGAAATTTCACTTTATTTAGTTTATAACCGGAATAGTTTTTTTGTATGTTTATCAGGTAGAGGATGATATCAATGTGTCAGAATGTGAACTGCAAGATATATCAGCTGCTCCATTATTGCGTGCCCTCCATGTCCATAACACAGTTGCTATGTTGGATCTCTCCCACAATATGCTAGGTGAAAGTCACCTCTAACGTCGTACTTAGTTAGAAGCTGACACAAGTGATTTAGTTGGTTAGATGAAAAGGAACTACTAGGAATTCAAAATTACTTATTTTCCATTGTCTTATTGGTTGTTAGGGAATGGAACGATGGAGAAAGTGAAACAACTTTTTGCCTCATCAAGCCAGATGTATGGCGCTTTAACTTTGGATTTGCATTGCAATCGATTTGGTCCATCTGCTTTGTTTCAGGTACACTACTACGCCCAAAGCTAGTAAGTTACTTATATTCATGTTTCTTATGTTGTTGATATATTCTCTTCTTACCAGATCTGTGAATGTCCTGTCTTGTTCACTCGGCTGGAAGTTCTCAATGTGTCCATCAATCGGCTTACAGATGCTTGTGGATCATACCTCTCAACCATCTTGAAAAATTGTCGGGGTATAGTTTTTTTTTCTGTTTCTCATTTGATCATCAATATTAATGGTCTATTGGTATCTTTAGTATCTTTGCTACACTTAGTGATTTATTGGTGATTTATAAATCCAGTAGATATACAAGTTACCAAATGTTACAGTGATAACATTAAAACTTATCAACCCGTCACAGGCTTATATTAATGTATCTCAACTTGGTTTGTAGCACTATACAGCTTGAATGTGGAACATTGCTCACTCACATCTAGAACAATCCAAAAGGTTGCTGATGCTTTGGATTCGGAGTCAGGACTCTCACAACTCTACATAGGTAAACTTTCAAATTTGTTAGGCACATTCATTATTACTAATCTCTTTTTCATTTTGCTAAAAATGGTTTATCTATACTTGTATGACAGGTTATAATAATCCTATATCAGGGAATGTTTTACAAAACCTCTTTGCTAAACTGGCTACGCTAAGCAGGTCGGAACAAAAAAACATTAAGCTGTTTCCTTTTATTTTTCTACTTATGCACATCGATCTAACACTATCATATGTCAAACCACCACAGCTTTGCAGAACTGAGCATGAATGGCATAAAGCTGAGCAGCCAAGTTGTTGATAGCCTCTCCAAACTTGTTAAAACTCCATCTCTGTCAAAACTTTTTGTTGGCAGCAGTGGAATAGGAACAGTAATATGATACTTAACCTTTGAATGATTTAATATATTGTGATTAATGCGTCCTTTTTCACCTGGCAATGTTTTGTAAATCATTTTAGGACGGAGCCATAAAAGTCACAGAATCTCTATGTTACCAGAAGGAAGAAACTGTAAAGCTAGACCTTTCTTGTTGTGGACTTGCGTCTCCTTTCTTTCTTAAGCTCGTCCAAGATGTCACTATGACTTCTAGCATTCTTGAGCTCAATGTCGGAGGAAATCCAATCACTGAAGAGGTATGTTTTCTCTTATCATTGAATTCTGCTGAGACTGAATTGGAGATAGAATGCAATCAGTTGAACTCATGATTATTTTATCACTTCAAAGCTCAGAAACTATCTTTGGGGTTATGTAAAATCTATTCCACTCCAAATATCTTTTTTTATTCCCTGTCTTCTCAAATTAATACTGGCTTTCTTAAACGATATAAACAGGGAATCAGTGCACTGGGTATGCTGCTTATGAATCCTTGTTCAAACATAAAAGTTCTGGTTCTTAACAAGTGTCATCTGAAGCTCTCTGGAATTCTATGCATAATTCAAGCACTATCAGGTCTGAAGTATATTAATTTTCATAAATCTCTTGTTTGATACCAACCAAATATCTTTGCCTTTTAAACTATCAACCAAACGTTTTGCAGATAATAAGAATCTTGAAGAGCTAGATCTTTCTGAGAATGCTGAAATGGACGAGACTTTGTTTGGCCAACTTGTTAAAGTGAGGTCAGAAATGGGACAGCAAGAACATGGAGCATGTATGGCAATTGACAAACCTCAGAACCCGGATAAAGAAGAAGAGTTATGTGAAAGCAAGATGGAGTGTGATGTTTTCGAAGTTGCAGACAGCGAAGATGAGCAAATAGAGGAACAAACAGCAACCTCAAGTACTCTTAGTTTGTCAAGCAAGAACCATATTATCAAAGAGCTTTCAACCGCTCTTGCAATTGCTAACCAATTGCAGATTCTGGACCTAAGCAACAACGGGTTCTCAGCTGAAGCCGTAGAAGCATTATACTTGTCATGGTCATCTTCAGAATCTCGAACTGGCAAAGCCAAAAGGCGTGCGAAAGATGAGATCGTCCATTTTTACGTCGAAGGAAAGATATGTTGCGGAGTCAAACCATGCTGCAGAAAGGATTGAAGATATTTTCCTCGTCTGAAACTTTATTTGTACAAAACCTCTCAGTGTTCTTCTGGTGCAACAGCTTGGTGAGTTAGTTCAATGCTTGATGTGGAATTAAAATAGTAACCTTATTTATTTTGTAGTATTTCATATGTAAGTGTTGCGTATCTAGACCGGCTCAGAATGTTGTACATGTTTGAAAATACGATTTGAGAGATAAGTTCTTGTGCTGTATGTGAATGTTGAAGTTCAGGCTTAATAATTATTATATGTACACATTGGTTTGGTTTCAATTTCCTCGTTAATAAAGTTTTCTTGTCAAGCTACAAGTTTAAACAATCTAAAATGCATCAGATGGAGTACATTTTAAATTTGAGTTGGGACTCTGGTGTTCTTTTCAGGTCGTTATTTTGATCCTCCAACCAATTAGCTCTCAGTTAAGTCAGGTCATTAAACTAAATTAGAGATCAGAGGCAAGTTTCACCTAAGAGAATTTAAAATTTTAATTGATCCACTTTAAAGATACTATCCTCAAGCAGATGGTAAAACCGAGAAAATGGTGGTGGGTAATGCTGGTAGGGGACGAGTCGTCATTTTTGGATCTTGGTTTCCTACTGGATCTACTGCTACTTTAGCTTTAAAGATACGAAGAAGAGTAAAGAGACGCTGGCTAGTATGTGCGATGAGATAGCCGTATGCTGCGGGATCCATCAGTTCAACTTAAGCATGAATCGCGTTCGAATCCTTGTGTATATTGATCTCCACCTTCCAGCATGGGAACGATCATGAATTCTTGATTCTTTATCTTCTTGTCTTCCAATCTTTCGAATTGTGTTATTGATATCAACCTCATCGAATTTGATAGATAGAATAATATACTAAGTAGTAACTATAGGAAACTTTGTGTAGAAAACATTCTCAGAATACACTGATACAACTTCCTTTGAGAGGCGTCTCACTAGCGGTATAATGTAGAAGATTTGTGGCGTGTTATATTAGGTAACCAACCAAACAATAGTAATCCATGTGTATGATGATATTATCTATGCATCTGATCTACTTGTAATGTATGGCAATCAAGACGAAGAAGGCGACACATCTCTCTCGCAAGACCATGATTTGCAAGACAAATTAACACAAGATGTTATACATCTTTGGACTACAACACCGCCTGAGTGTATTTTAGCTATAATTTTTTTTTATATATTGCATATTAAAATTTACTTCGGATCTAGGCCTATGCTTCCTCGGGATTGCTCATGTTTTTTTTTTTTTTTTTTTTTTAAGTGAGCAATTGATCTAAGCCTTTGTATTTCTAAAAAAATGGTTATTTAATTTTTCAATCATAATACAATGATACAATGGCGTATTATCATATTTTTACTATATTTATTATCTTTGTCCGTAATATTCTGTAATGATTTTTAAAATTATATTAAATCAAATTCGCGCACACAGTACTAAACTTTACCAACATTCTTTAATTTCATGATTAAATAAAGTAAAAAATTTAAAAGGTTGTGGTTAATATCATGCCCTTAATAAAGTGATATAATAATGCATACTTGAGAGAAGGTAACATACGTGTATTTGTAATTTAGGAATCGATTGCGGAATTATCGGATAATAATCCTAATCATTTTTTGTTTTACGATTTAACGTGTAATACCGAAATCCCCATCATTTCCTACAAAACATGCCATGTTCGCCATTTTCTTTTCCAATTAAAAGACTCATCATTTTTCATAATTGTTCAAGGTATGATTAAATATTGATATCTTTAAAATGTAATTTTTATGAAAGATAGGAAGATACTCAGATAGTAAAGTATAATCAAAAGGAAAAAAGAAGTCGTAATTAATTTTGGTTAAATTATAGAGTTTGGGTGAGCTTTTTTCTATGTAAACAAAGCAAAGCTTTTTATTGTGCGTTAGAACCTTCGACGAACAATTAAGCTAAGTAGCTTTTTGTCTAAAACGGCACATCTTTCGGCTTAGTGTCTATATGGTCTAGCTAAATTGATATTTTATATAAAATAACAATTCTACTAATTATAATCATGTTTTCCATCCAACCTTAAACAACTTAAAAGTGAAAATATGTGTCGTCTACATGCTTAATCTACCTATATGACCTAAATGAGTTGTTATTTCAAACTTAGTTTCTGATAATGTCAAATTCAGTGGGTTTTACTTACATAATCTAAATATATTCATAGCTTAACCCAAAATTATATACGTCAACTTAGTATGTAGTTTTCTTTATCAGTTGGTATTTTGTCCACTATGACTTAGTAATGAGTAATTATCAAAAAAGAAGAGTAATTATCTAAAGGAAAAAAAGTAGTGATAAGTTGTTAATGTAATTTTTGGATTAAATGCACTAATATAACAATTTAAAAACAAAATTCAAAAGAAAAAAAATACAGTAGATCGATCAATAAAGAAAAAATGTGAAAATGAGTGTCAAATCAAGCCGGGCGTGGCGGGATGGGTTTATTGAGAGACACTGTGTAACATGACGAAAGCTATTATTGTTTTTACGATTTTACGTTAATACAACACCTTGCGTGATTTTTTGGACTTTCTTTTTTTCCACTCTTTTTTATGTTTCTTTCATTAATTTATCATAGCTTCATGCACTACCTATTAATTAATTAATGTTTCACTATTTTTTAATAAAATAATATAACAATTTAAATTAAAAGACATATTATCTTCGTTTCATGACCCACTCGTTTTGAACAAGTAAAAGATGACCCACGATGTTCTCTACTCTCTAGATGGTAATGAAGTTGTTGGGGCTATGATTCATTCCGTTTCTTTACCCATTTTACTTTACGACATTAAATTATCAATACCTTTGGTACTATTCCAAACCAATTAAATGATTAATCATGGTAAAAATACAAGAAATGTTATTAATGAGATTGTTGCATCAAATATATTTCATCTCGTAAACTCTAATTACATATACAAGAAAAGAAAAGAGGATAATAATAATAACAAAAACCAAAGCCTAATCACAAAATTAATATTATTTCACTTCTACTCTAAAAGAAGTTACATGCAAACCAAAAAAATCGATCGATCGAGGAGCATTAAATTAAAAGGGGTCAAACATCTGAAACCTTAATTACATGTCAAAGCAAACATCAAAAGATCGATGAATGGTCTTGTACTCTTGTTTTTTTCTTTTTTTTGTGTATTAGAGCATTAAATATTACA
Source organism: Odontarrhena argentea (assembly GCA_900406245.1). Lineage (NCBI taxonomy): Eukaryota > Viridiplantae > Streptophyta > Magnoliopsida > Brassicales > Brassicaceae > Odontarrhena > Odontarrhena argentea. The sequence continues at coordinate 15,881 of OVAF01000373.1, read as the reverse complement.
TATATATATTAATTATATAAAAGAAGTAATCTAGGGAGAGAGAGAAAAAGAGTGTAATCATGGAGACAACAAGGCTTGAATACCAATGTCATTGTGTTTTCTTGAAGGAGCAGAAGCTGGAACAGGGAAGTGTCTTGGCAAGAACCCTAAGAAATGGCCTCTATTCATCTTGCTTTTGCTGTGATCCATATTAGGGTTCTTGTAGAAAACGCTTGATGGTGATGAGAATCTCGAGGCATCACAGTGTTGAATGAAGAAGCAACAGAGAATCAAAAGAAGAAGAAGAACTTGTTGTGAGTTTATTGATAATCTTCTTCTCAAACAATGTGGAGGTGTAGGAAACATTTCTTGGTTTTCAAAATCTGATACAAAGAAAAGAGTGTGTTTGTGTTTGTTTTAGATTTTGGGGAAAGTGAGTTTTGGTTGAAGATTCTTCTGATGGAGTAAAGGATAGTAAGTAGTGATGAGATCAGCAGATTGAGAGAGAGATGAGCTTTTGAGAGCAACTCCTTTTGAATAGGTCTCTGTCTTTGGCTGGAACAATTATAATGGCCTATAAAAAATAATATAAATAAAAAGGTAAGGGAAACTGAAAATTCATTTATTGTTGTACTTTAATTATTTGCATCACTCAACAGTCACTTGTGCAAATATATATATATGGTAATCTATAATAGGGTGGCTATATTTATTTTTATAAACAAAAGTTTCTTCTTTTGCGTGGAAGATGTATCCCTTTGTTATACCAAAATGTTGTAATATATAATAGAAAAATGGTGGATTTGGAATTTATTCTTTTTTTATATATGCAATGTCAGGTGGACCGGGGGACATGAGAAGCTAACTATAAGGAAACAAATAATATTCAATCCAAAAAGCGAGAATAGTGTTTTCCTTAGATATATCATATATATAATAAATTACACTGAATTAAGAGTTGATTATTAAGAAGTTTTTGAATTCATTTTAGCCCCAATTTCACAGTGGCCCATTGGCCCTACATTGATAAATAGAAAAGGTAAATAATTTTCACTTCATCTAGTAGTTTTAAGTGTAAACTGAACTACATAAAATATCTTAAATAAAATTTAGAGAGTGTTGGTGCGAGTGATTTTTGTAGTTGAACTATAGAAGTTGAAATATTAACACTATTCTGACCAAAAAAAATAAAAAATAACACAGATATATTGTATCTTCTTGCCAACCACAAGCTTGGTCTATTAGATATGTTGTAAGCCAACATTACACGAAATAGTACATAAATTAATGTAGTGTACTATGCGTACGTAATATTACACAATGGTTTTTTTTGTCGTAATATTACACAATGGTTTATAATGAAAAAAAAAATACATTGAGAGAAAGAATGGTTCAGAGAAAAAATAAATTAAAAAAAGGCAAAATGGATGGTCAATGAAGAAAGGTTTTTGGGTCCCGATCCCTAAAGTTAAGGTTGAGAAGATGGAAAGTGGGAACAAGTTCTTCTGTCCTTTGATATAAAATATTCTCAATTTTTGTTTCTTGTCTTTCCTTTTTATTTATTCACTCTCATATGTTTAGTGTCACTTGTTCAGACTCATAAGCCATTAACCATTTGCCCAAATTACTTTTCTTTTTTGTTTTGTTTTAAAGGATTGTCTAAGTACTCTGGTTCCTATTATGACCCCTTTATCTCACTGGTATAGGGTGTACTGTTCTCTCTTTATTTGGTGTGCTGTTGGAGCCGACTGATTACACAAAACACAATGTGATAGATAAATTTAGCGTAAAGAAACGTATTGTGATACCAAAATCACCAAAAGAGATAAGTGATAACAATATAAGAAAGTATGGAGATGTCAGTTTTGAAAGCGTTAATTGTTATAGTTTGTATGACTGATTTTTAGGAAATGCGGTAATATCTTTTTGACAACAGCACTGAAATCTCTCACCATGACTTTTCAGCACTTTTTACAATTTTGTTATATCTTACTAAGAATTTTCATTTACTCATTTGTAAATTTACTAGAAGCTTGCATTTTGTTTGCCTTTTATAGACAACAAAGCCTAAAGGCATTGGACATAGAGTGTATTATGTAGTAATACATATTAGACTCATGAATTAGGAAAATAGCTTAAAATTGTTGAAATAAAAATCATTGTATTGGATGTAGTTAGTAAAAGACATCATGTACCCTGAGCCATAGGTAATTAAACTAATTAAAGACTAAATTTAAAAATGTCAAACCAAATTTATAGACATAAGACAAAATATTATAGCCTACAAAATATTATTATATTTTGTATATAATAAGTACATATCTATCACAAGTTTACGGTTATCTGAACGCCTAAATGTATATAATCGGTATATCACCAATATCGAACTTATCCTCAATACACCAATTTTACTATGTGTTCAATACTAAACACAAAATCTCATGATATACAGCCTAGAACCCTCCAACATAACGCAAAAACTGTATTAAAAAATTAATCAGTAGTGACTACAGTTACACGTTGCTAAATTCCTAATTCCGTGAAATTTTGTTGCTAGTGATTCAAATTATTCAAAATTATAGAAAGTTTTGATGTAAACTTCGTTAATCATCATTATATGTTTTTATTATATATTTCTCCGAGATATTCTGTAACAAACAAGTTAATTCTAATTTAAAAGTGAGATGCTTCACCGATTGAACCAAAAAAAAGGAAAAAATTATAGAACTAGTATTTTGCTTTTCTTTTCTCTCGAAATTTCTGCCACTAGCAGTGAAACTACGATTATTAATTTATTACAGAAAATATTAATGATGGAAATTAAGCCATAATTGCTCTGCTTTGAATAGAAAAACCATAATCATCCCGGTTCTTTATAATCATCAAATACAGGCCCATCTAAATGGGCTTATAAGTACCCATTATGGCTACTTCAGCCACTTTTTCTAAAAGTTTTTCCGTTTTCTACGGCACTTTACTAAAAGTAGTATGTTTTTAGGTTTATGGATAAATCATAAATCATAAATGCACGAACTGTTGATAATACTCGTTATTGTCTTGTAAACTGTATACTATATACGTAATACGTTCTATATTATGGTAAATACTTCACTATGTCTTTTATAGCACAAATCGAGCCAGATCAAGACATAAGGTTCAGTTTCTTTTCGGAAACCCTTTTTTCTTTCTTGTCAACAATCCTTTCAAGTTCCTTTTCAATTATAATTTTTTGCTTATGGTAATTATGTGCTGCACATCCAAGGTCTTGCCGTATATTAAGGAAGAAAAAGATGATCTTTTATCCCATGATGATAAAAAGTATAAACAAAAGTTTGTAAATTGTTGTGGAATTATATGTAATCGCACGCCAAAGGATTCTCATTATTTCTATGTTAACTTTGCGGTTCCTCGTTTTTCTCTTATCATCTTTTTTTAATTACCCATAGCATGTGAAAAAACTTCATTATTAAAATTTGGTTAATTATTCCTTGATTACATATTATTCTAAAAATTCAATCACGGGCCTATTTGTAAGTTAGGTTTAATCCATGTTCAAAAAAGTGTTAAGATGTCAAATTGATGTGGCCGTCGAACTTTAGGCGGATTGGTTTTATTTATTTATTTATTTTTTTTTTAATTGGGCAACTGGTGGATTGGTTTTATAGTTTTCTTTTCAATAACAATGTAATATGCAATATATATTGAATGGTTGTATAGTTTTTTTTTTTGTTAGTTTTATATATAAGGTCATACATACTTACATAATTGGTTTTATTGGTTACACAAAACAAAAAAAGACTAGCAAGTAAAGAGAACGATATCAAAATAGTTTTTAAAAATAAAATAGTTTATTGGTATTTTTGTGTAACGTTTTTTTACATCGTCTTGTGATTAGTAACTTTAATAAAAAAAATTGTTTTTCATTTGAAATTTTTATTAAATTATTTTTGTTATACACAAAGCCAGTGAATATCACTAGTTTTCAAAGACTAGCACCGCCGTTTATGTCCGAAGATCTGATCGGTGACGGGCGGCTCCCACAATACTAATGTCAATCCCCCTTTCACTTTATGCACTTGTGTTCTGGTTTTTTCTTTTGGTACGTAAAATAGTGTATTCCATATGTTTTTGTGTGACGGTCTAATAAATTAATTTGTTTGATGTTAAATTCGTTAGTTTGACGAGAAAAAAAGACCACTAGGAGAATACTAATCAAACACAATGCTAAGAAAAAGAGGTGGTCAAATTAGAGAATTACCTTCTAAATATTCCAGAAAATTCCTCATGTATAACTCACGAAATCTTGAATGATGTTGACTGTTTTCGTTAAAAGAAATGATGTTGACTTGGAATGGGAACATAACATTGGATATGTTTTTCAGTTCATCATGTGATACAAACGAGTTGCCTCTGCATCTGGAAACCTCTGAATAATATGAAACACAACAACCCCACACTTTTGGAACTCGATTCTTCTTCATATCCCAATCTTTTATCTATAGAGACTATTCATGCCATAAATTTTGTGGAAAACTCATTCTCATCAATACGTGTCATGCAGATGCAGTTTTGTTTTTGCCATTTAGCCAGCATACAAAAAAACCTTTGTAACCGAACATGCATTGTTAATATATAATTTGTAAATTCACTTTAAATATGTATCAATCATGTGTATTAGTTTGAGATTATAAGTATCTACACAACCATGTTCATTTGGTATTCGACACAACTGTCACTGTCATTGTGATTCGCGACTAATGATCTGTGATTCATGCATGTTTGGTGTTTGTTTGGTATTCTGCAGGGCAATTCCGACTAGTGATTAATTGTAGAATATAGCCACATTGTTAAAATTGTTCAGACGTTTCAAAGGAAAACTATGTACAGTTGTGATTGATTCCAACGTTATAAAATCTTATGATTGTTAAATGAACGAAAAGAAAACGTGGGTTGTAGCAGAATATGGTCCACCAAGAAATTTGATATCCAAATCTTTTTTTTTTTTTTTTATCAATAATATTATGCATTAAACTGAGCTCGAACTCAGACGATGACAGAGTGATAACACTAACACAAATCAGCTCGACTACAAGTTTTGGTGATTCAAATCTCATAATTTATAAATTATTTTAGATTTTTGATTTAAGTTTATAGAGATTTATTATTAAAAAGGTGGAAAAAAATTATGGAGACTCTAGTATGTTGAGTCTTTTTTTAAGCAGTGTTTATATTAATGTCGTTTGTATTAAATTTACTAAAAGGGGAAAACAAAACAAGATCGTTAAATTTGGTTTTTTTCCATATACAGTAGTAGTAGTTTTCTGTAGAAATACATGAATTATTTAGCACTAAATCTTCCCCCAATTAGAGATACATGGATTAGCTGCAAAAACGAGAAAAGTTGCCAAAATTGTCCTTACATATGATGACAAATGAAAATTATTGCCCACCAAGAGCAATAATGGATGAATCAGATGATGAGTGTAGTAATTTTTATTAAAAGCTGAGATAATAGAATTTGTCGTAAGATTTTTTCCGATATGACATAATTGCTAATTCTAGACAATCATGCACGTTCGCATCATTGCATTTTTTTTTTTTAATTTCCTTTCGGTGCAATTTATCTACCTCATTAATTATACACACAATTAGCAATTATATGTTCACGAGTTAATATTATGTACATCTCAATTCATCCGGTTGCTACAAAATGATTATTAACAACAAATAAATCGGTTTTTATTAAATGCTACTTAATTACCATTCATTTCACCTAAAAAGCAACGGACGTGCTATATTTTCAACTAAATGAAATACATGATACCGGTTAGGTCGACTCGATTTACACTATTTTTGATGAGTATGATTCGTAATCCTACCTGTTTAATTATGCTAAACCTAATTAAATTTTGACCTAACTATAAGAAACTAATGTACACAGAATATATTAAAATTAAATGATTTACGAGTCAGCTAGCATTTCGTCCTGACTCCTAACCTATGAAAACTGAGATTTATTCAACACCTAAGTTTGATTTTCCAATTAGGCCAACAACTTTCGGTCACACCCTATGCTTTTATCATCTACGAAAATTCAGAAATTTAATTTTAATTATTTGACTTGAAATTTAAAGCAAGAAACTATACATATAGATGTATCTATATATCTATATATAATTATGCATGTCAAACATAAACTAAGGTCGAGGGAGAGAAATAATATTAATGAAAGAGTAGTAAAAGTTAAGTAATGGTAACTGAATGGTAAAAATTTGAGAAGTTAAGTAATGGTAACTGAATGGTAAAAAGTTGAGAGTTAAGGCCTAGACTCGTTTTTTTGGAATTAGATTCCCACTAAAAATATTTTTATTTTGGCAACTTATACTGGTGTTATGATTAAAATTTAATTGAAAAAAATATGGTGAATATTGGAAGCTAATAACTCAACGTAACTAATGAAGTATCTCACACAAAATCTAGAGATAGTTTCTTCGAAATATGTTTCCCATATAAAATGTTATGGTCTCGGTTTGAGAGTATATACAAACTTTAATGTCTTAGTTTTTTTTTTGTTTGGTGGATCAAAAGAATCCCTTAAATTATTTTTAAAATATTTATGGTGAATAAATTATTTGAGAATTCAACTCATGTTATGAATTACTTAAGTGTTTAAAGTTAGAATTTCCTCTTGATCATTTTTTTCTAAAAAATTAAATCTTGAAAAAAAGTTAAAGACTAAAAGAACCACTTAGAAGAAGAGAAAGAAATAGACTAAAATCAAATGGAATCATTCAAACTAATGTCTTAAATGCAAAGCACCCTCACCATTACTTTAATTGATAATTCAAACTTAAGTATTACACAAATGGCACAACCGTACGTGAACTATTAAAGCAACAATAATTAACAAACTAATAAAACAAGCACCCAACTCTAATCCATTGAATTTAATTTTATATCATTAATGCGACCCCAAAATTGTTAGCCAACTATACAGCTTCAATTCGACAAATTAGACAGTCTAACCATAATACTTAATATTATTATACCTTTGAGACAACTAAAATGTTATGGATATTCGAATACTTAAATAATCTAATATTAGCTTATGGCTCATCACACACACATAACATTGACCAGAAGATGACAATCCGGAAATAAAGAAACGCTTTTGCTTTTTCTTTCCGAATCAAACACCTAATAATAATTATTACCAATTATCCTGCTACGTAGTGGAAGCCACAACACAATTTATTAATTCATTTAAACTATACAAAAACTAAATGTCAAAATATTATTCGCCTCACGACCGAGATCATCAAGCTTGTATATCTGTACCACATTTTAGTATTTGCTGACTCGGAGTTTGTTTTGAGTTATACAACAAACAGTTTGTAATGATTGTATGTATGGTTAGTGATTATAAAATAATTAATTTTTTTTTCATTACATTATTACATGAAAACTGTACCAAAAATAAGGACAGATAATGGACCAAAGCCCATGTGCTCTCGATTGCAAACGATTTTGCCCCTCGTGCAGAATGTGGGTCCTACTAATCCACACGCTTCTGGTCTCCTAACTCACACGTGTATGAAGATCAGTACCGTTGGTCAGAATGAACAGATCTAACGGTTATGACGTGACACAAACTTAAGAGAACTCAGGAACGAACTTTGATTTTTGACCCGAGACCAGAATTTTAGTTGAATCTTTCAATACTTTGGGTATTAAATACATACAACCTTTAATTTCTTTGATTGTTATTATTTGTGACTTGTCAACTGGTTTATGAGACCGATTAATGTTTAGTTGTTATTTTTTAAATTACTACAGTATATTATCATGTCTTGGCAATATGTAGGATTAAAAAATGTCTAATCGAATGTAAAGACAGAATATTATGTCAACAGGACGGTGATTTAATAATGTTTTAGAGAATAAGTATTAAAATAATTAATACAACGATACGTACTAACACAAAGGTTATACTACTAGTCTGGTCGAATAATTCATATCTTTTAAATAATCTTTTTAAAAAATTGATTTAGATGTTTCAAAATTTAAAAAATCCAGAATTTTCCTAAAATTGTTCATAAACATAACAATTAGTACAATATGGTGTTCGTAAGTCATTTATATAGCGGTAACTGTCTTGTGACATAATATAAAATTTGTTTTTTTTTCCAAATTTGATTTCTGCCAAAACTTACTTCAATATAAACAGATCAGTGCAAAATTAGATTTTGATTCACTTAAATGAATGTCTTTTCTTGATGAGTTCAAATAGATTAGCTAGATTCGATTGTGTTACTAAAAACACAATCTATCATTAAAAAGAAAAAAATAGTATGGCGTTTTTTTAGTCATTTTATATAATAATCGTCTTACATAATGTAAAATATATTCTTTTCAAATTTGATTTATAAAAAAAATAACTACGGTAACAATGAACGAGAGAAAAATAGATTTTGATTCATTTGGTTGAGTGTCTTTCGGAACTTGACTAGCTCATCATAAACATAAGACTATTTACAATGGGGGTATTGTAAACATTTTACAACAGTTAAAACTCTACCATGGGGGTGTTAAAATGAAGTGGCTAATTTGATGTTGATAAATTACAACATGTTGAAAAATGATAGTGGAAAGACCATGACCCTAGGTGTCAACTTCTGATTCGTTACTGTTTTCTTTTATGTTTATTTTTTTCTTCCTAGTTATTTGAAGTCAAATATTTTATATGAATTTATTTTTGAAACAAATAAAAATTATACCAAAATTTATCATTTTTTGTACTCTATAAATAGACATTTGTTTCATTTAATTTGAACACATATTTTTTTCTTTCTTTTAAAGGTGTTATGATATATTAAATAAAACCATTGTAGTAGATAAATGTTGAGTGGATGTTGAAATATGAGATGGAAGAAAAAGAATATGATGTGGAGTGTTAAAAATTAAAAAGTAAGGTGTTGAAACTAAAAACCATTGCACATAGTCTTAAGCTGGATTCGAGAGTTACTGAACGGTTACGTTACCTAAACATAAGTTCATCGTAAGGATTAGCTAGATTTAAATATAGTACGAAACAATTACATTATCTCTAAACATTAAATTCATTCTTTTTAAGTTTGAATTGTGAAAAAGAAAATATAAAATTTCACTACAAATGCGTGAATAAAAATATATCTAATCCACTTACTTGACTAACCTTCTCAACTAAGTAACTCATCATAAAGACTAGTCAGAATTACCAACGGTTCAGAGTACATTCCGCGGATTAGGATTCTACGGTATTTGTTGGATCCACGTGGTTGAGTGCCTTTCTGAACTAGTGTAGTTCATTAGAAGCATTAGCTGAATTTGAACGGTTACATTACCTAAACACGAGTTCATCACAAGGATTAGCTGGATTCCAGAGTGACACTGAACAATCACGTGATCTAAACGAAAAATTTATTCTTTTTAAACCAGATTCCTGACAAAAGAAAAAGAGAACGTCATCACAAACGCGTGAACCAAAAATATCTTCAACCCACTTGCTCGACTAGCTTTCCCGACTAATTAGTTCAACGTAAAAAATAATCGAAATTTTAGTACGCTACTCAACCGCTACACTATCCAAATTTATCATAATAAATCTAACCAAAATCATTTTAGATTAGTCCTATTCCATACCCAAATTATCCAAAAGAAATATACATCTTCTTTTTACAAATTAAAAGAAATATATATCATCTTTCAAAATAAAAATAAAAAAGAGGAAAAACACAAATATACAGGTATCTATATATATTCCTGAAAAAGAAAAGAAAAACTATTATTTAGGTAAAAAAAAAAAAGAGAAAGAAAACGGTGACGCAAGCGTGCGTTTGACTGTGTCTCTCTATAAACCCACCACCACTCACTTAACCTCATCGTTTTCTTCTCTCCATCATCATCATCATCTCTCCCCAAAACCTTTTCATTTTTCCCGCATTTTCTCTTTCCCAAAAAACGCAGAGATTCCGATGGGTAGAGAGTACAACATTACAGTCCCTTCCTTCTTCAAATGTCCAATCTCTCTCGACGTCATGACCTCTCCGGTCAGTCTCTGCACCGGCGTCACCTACGATCGCGCCAGTATCCAAAGATGGCTCGACGGGGGTAACAACACTTGTCCCGCCACTATGCAGATTCTCCAAACCAAAGATTTAGTCCCCAATCTCACTCTTCAACGCCTCATCAAATCCTGGTCCGATTCCATCGGCCGTTCTCCGTCCCCTCCGAATCCGTCGTCTTCTCCTGAAGAAGTGAATGAGTCCTTGAAGAGACTGGGTTTGGAGAAAGACGACGAGATTCGGTTGAAGATTCTCTTGAGAATCGTTCCGTGCGTGAAAGACTCTGACTCAAACAGAGAGTTTGTGCCAATGCTCGTTGATATCATACGCACGACGAAGAAGATCGAGGTTGTTTTTCAAGTGTTGAAGATTATGGATAAGATCAAGGGAGATCGAGAGAGAGTTTCGAATCTGATGTTGTCAACGAAGAACGGTGGTGATTGTACGAAGGCGATTCTCACCGCGATTCAGATAGGGAATCTGGAGACGAAGATCGAGTGCGTTAGAGTTCTTGATTGGATCTCATTCGACGCGAGATCGAAGTTACTAGTCGGAGAACATCACGAGATTCTAAATGAGGTTATTAAATCAATCAGAACAGACTCTGATCCTAATTTGACCGAATCGTGTTTATCATTCCTAATCACAATCTCGAAACCGAAACGTGTGAGGTCGAAACTAATCTCGGCCAAGACCATCACCAAGATCAAGGACATTCTTCTCACGGAGGAGACAATGAGCGTTAAGGCGATCGAGAAATCTTTGGAGCTGTTAGAGATTCTGTGTTCGAAGCGAGAAGGGAGGTCGGAGATTTGCAAAGGCGGAGGAGAGGGAGGGAGATGTGTGGAAGGAGTGGTGAAGAAGCTTTTGAAAGTGTCCGCGACGGCGACGGAGCATGCCGTGACGATTCTGTGGTGCTTGTGCTATGTGTTCCGGGAAGATAAGACGGTGGAGAAAGTGGTGGAGAGGTGTAACGGTGTGACGAAGCTGTTGGTGGTGATACAGAGTAACTGCTCAGGGATGGTTAGACAAATGGCCAAAGATGTGATTAAAGTGTTGAAGGTCCATGCTTCCCCTTCTTCTGTTTTGTCTGCTTATGAGACTAAGACCACTCACATTACCCCATTTTGAACCTTAGATATATATTCATATATTGTATTATGTAAATCATTAAGAGAAGTTTTGTTAGTTTGTGTTCCATTTGACTAATATTCAAAATGTGTATTCTCCTTTCTACTAAGTTCTAGTTTCACAATATATAGTTATTCAATTTGTATATTTCTAAATTTATGTTATACATATACAGGTTTGTATAATTCGAATTTGTGTTTTATGTGCAAAAAAAAACTGTATTTCAAACAATATATGAGGGCTAAATACGAATATGTACTTGAAACATACACACCACGATTTATTCTCAAAACTGATTTGTGTTAATGTTATTATTACCGTCTCAGTTTGAACCTAACTTATAGCATATTACTAAACTGCTGAAAAAAATAAGATTTGTAATACAAGAAAATAACAAAATTTCAAATAATATTGTAAGTTTGTATATAGAATAAATAGGAGGAATCAATACTGTCTTTGGTTTGTTAATGGGAGGCTATAGGGTTAAATGCTATTGGCTAAACATCTTTAGTACAATATAATTCTAATGACAGCTTTATCTACTAAGAGTAATCTTATGAGATGGTCCATTGAATCTGGACTAGAAGGTGTGTTATTGGCAGTAAAATGGATGGTTATATAATTTTGCTCATTAATCTAAAATGAAAAGGAATAAGATTCCTTATTTTGAAGTGACAAACAAAAGTCAGTCTCTAAAGTTTAAATCTTTGTATCAATACCTTTTTACAATAATCTACTTATTTTCTGCTAGAGGACGTTGCAACATTTTATGGTCGTGCCTCTCTCGCACACACACCCGCTTTTTTTTATTCGAATTTTGATTTCTTCAACATCTGATTTGCAACTTATTTTTATCTTATTTATAAGATATTTAAAGCATCCTAGAGAACTGATTCTTTTGCATAATAAGAATCTAAATACACACACTGATTGTACCGGATAATGAACATATGTTTTGTTATATGTTTCTTTGCACATATTTGAGCAGATGAATGTCAAATGAGGGGATGAAGATTTAGAAGCTTCTGGAATGACTCAGAATTAATTCTTAGATCTCTGAACCATATTGAGGAGATAATTTGGGTAGAATTACGGAATGGCTTAAGATGGACTAGTTGTGTTTGCAAACTACACTTAGATGCTCTGTAACATCAATGTCAACAACGTCATTACCTCACCCCGTTTATAAACCATATTTAGTAGAGCATTTAGAGCATGGCCTTATTGGCAAATCTGGCAAGAAACATATGCCTTCTTAATTATCTCCAGTGTTATATTGATACTAATGTCTAGAAGAAACGCCATGTCTAAGAAACTGAGAATCTCTTTTTGATACTTAATATCTTGGTATTTGCTTTCAAAACGTCACTTTGGAGCACATCTTCATGTTCGTATCTCGTTTAATCCAAGACAAGAGTTTGTATATGATTTGTTTTTTTTGGTTCTTCAAATTTTAAAAAATCATTTTATCAACACTGCACAGTGGTTCCTAATTTCTATCTATAGACAAAGGGAAGCAACACTGAGTGTATAGCAGCTCAAGATAACCTACATATGATGAATGACAGCTTAAAATTTGCTTGGTGAAAACCTTGGAACATAAGCCAAAACACACTTCAATTAAGAGTTTTTTTAAATACGAGCTAAGTAGCTAACCAAAACAACCGAAAACATGGCTTCCGTGCCAATGATCATATATCAAGCTGTGTACATCTTTGCTATGATTGGTTTGCAGATGCTCTCGAGCTCCTTTAGCTTATCTTCGATTTCCTTACGCTCTGCCCACTGATTCCCATCAAACCACTCAACGGCTGCTTTAATCGAGTCTTCAATCTTCTTCTTGTCACGAGCTGAAAGCTTATTGACAATCTTGTCATCACGGATTGTGTTTCTTATTTTGTATGTGTAATCCTCGAGAGCATTCTTGGCTTTGATCTTCTTCTTGTGCTCTTCGTCCTCTGCCTTGTACTTCTCCGCTTCTTGCACCATTCTCCTGATCTCGTCCTTTGACAATCTTCCATTGTTGTTGGTGATTGTGATCTTTTTCTTTTTTCCTGTCGTCTTTTCCTCGGCTGAGACACTGAGGATACCATTTTCATCAATATCGAAACAGACTGTAATTTGAGGAACACCTCTCGGAGCGGGAGGGATACCGCTAAGTGTGAATTGTCCCAAGAGATTGTTGTCTTTTGTTCTTGCTCTCTCCCCTTCATAGACTTGGATGAAGACCTCAGGTTGGTTGTCTGACTTAGTCGTGAAAACGTTTTCCTTCTTGGTTGGAATGGTTGTGTTTCTTTCGATAATGACATCCATGACTCCTCCTACAATTTCAATACCCAGAGAAAGTGGTGTGACGTCAAGTAAGAGGAGAAGATTTTGAATCTTCTCATTTCCCTCACCGCTGAGAATAGTTGCCTGAACACTGGCACCATAAGCAACAGCCTCATCAGGGTTGATGGATTTGCAAAGCTCTTTGCCATCGAAGAAGTCAATGAGCAACTGTTGGACCTTGGGAATACGGGATGACCCACCGACTAGGACAACATCATCGCCCGAGCTCTTGTGCATCTTAGCATCACCAAGACATTTCTCAACAGGCTCGATACACTTTCTGAAGAGATCAATGTTAAGCTCTTCAAATCTTGCTCGGGTAATGGGCGCGCAGAGGTCCATACCCTTGTAAAGAGCATCAATTTCGATGGTGGTTTCAACTAATGAGGAGAGAATCCTTTTCACCCTTTCACATGCGGTTTTCAATCTTCTTAGAGCTCTCGCGTTTCCTCTAATATCCTTCTTGTTCTTCCTCTTAAACTCTTGAACAAAGTGGTTAACCATTCTGTTGTCAAAATCCTCTCCACCAAGATGAGTATCTCCAGCAGTTGCCTTGACTTCAAATTTACCCTCTTCGATGGTAAGGAGAGAGACATCAAAGGTACCACCACCAAGGTCAAACACTAAAACGTTCTTGAGCTCAACACTGGTCGTATTCTTGTGATCTAGACCATAAGCAATAGCAGCTGCAGTAGGCTCATTGATGATACGCATAACGTTCAAACCAGCAATGACACCAGCATCCTTGGTAGCCTGACGCTGAGAGTCATTGAAGTAAGCTGGAACAGTCACAACAGCATTCTTAATCGTGCAACCAAGGTAGGTTTCAGCAGTCTCACGCATCTTGAAGAGAATCATAGAAGAGATTTCTTCAGCTGAAAATTCTTTATCTTCTCCCTTGTGGCTTACGGCAATCATTGGCTTTTCATCTGCTCCCGGAATGACCTTGAATGGCCAAAATTTCATGTCGCTTTGAACAGAGCTGTCACTAAATCTGCGACCAATCAACCTTTTGGCATCTGTCACATGACAAAATCGAAAGCAGTAGTTAAACACAGAAACAAAATGAAACCCTAAAATCATCACTATGCAACTTCCAGGAATAGATCTACTCATAATAATCTATACTTCAAAGCATCAGCATCAGATTAAAAGGGAGCGAAAAGATACATACCGAAAACAGTGTTAATCGGGTTGGTGGCGACCTGATTCTTAGCAGCGTCACCAATCATCCGTTGAGTATCAGTGAAGGCAACGTAAGACGGTGTGGTTCTGTTTCCCTGATCATTAGCAATGATCTCAACACGATCGTGTTGCCAAACTCCAACACAAGAGTACGTCGTTCCTAGATCGATACCAATTGCCGGACCTTCTCCTTTACCCGCCATTGTCTAAGCTAAAAATCCAAATTAGAAGAAGAGAAAACTGAAGGTGAAAATGAGGAGTCTCAACAGAGTCTTGGACTGATGTTTTTGTGATAAGACCTCTAGTAGTTTTTGAACGATTCCTCTTTCAACTCTTCAGTTTCCACTTCCCACATTTAATGAAGGTCGTGCGAATTTAAGACCGTTTTACAAGAGGTTCGAAAAGGTTTGGGAACCGGTGTATTAGTTGAGAAATGAGTCTTTTATGGAACAAATTTTTAATGTTGTATATCATTTGGCATTGAGAAATGGTGAAGAGTTGAGTAGAATATTAACATTAATTGAGTTGGAGGTATTGGGAAGGTCTATGGCGTAGATTTATGGTCTTAATTTTTTTTTTTTTTTTGTTTTCATCTGAACTGCCTTTTCATATTAAACCAGGAACTTTTACAAAGTGGTACCCAAGATGGTACACAAGAAGATACACAGACCTTACCAAAAATGGGCTACACAGCCTCAGAGAGGAGGAGCCAAACATGGTGAAACACCAAATACTAATACTACAAAAAATGCTGAGCACTTAAACAGAGGACAAGAGCCTCTCACTGTCCAGAATGTCCCTCAGCCATCTAGGCCCACCCGTAGCCACATAAGATTGCACACGGTCTTCATGAGTGACACTCTTTGCCAGGCCCGGCCCGTCGGTTTTGGACTCCTTAAGAAAAAAAAAATTTAATGCCCTCGCCACCAACTTCGTTGAATTTATCAAACACAACTACCACTACACTAGAAGTAATTTTTGGGATTTTGATGCCTTTTTATTATATATACTAGGGGTAAGTCCGCGCTACGAGCGGAAAATATACTTTATTTATCGATTACATGTTAACAATATTAAGTATTTGTAATTTTTTTTAAAAAATTGTAGTATTCGGGAATGTATTTTTATTTTATTGAAATTGGATTAACTAAT
>OVAF01000372.1:20764-39016 GCA_900406245.1 Odontarrhena argentea | reverse complement strand
ACGAAGATCATTTATCTACGTACCTCGTTATTTTGTGTACAAAACTTTATTCAAAATATTAAGACAGCAGAGCAAGAAAATATACTTCCTAATTTTCAAAAAAAAAATATATATATATATTTTATTAAGTTAATTTTACGAAGTCAAAGTCAACCTTTTTGTTGGCATCTCAAAAGTCAAAATATTAAGTTCTAAGCATGACTTTTTTGCTCAAAAAAAGAAAGCATGACGTTTTATTAGATTCCTTATTACTCTAAAAGGATTTGTAATTTACGTTTGCAAATATTATTTTCTAGTAAGAAATATATATATATATATATATATATATATATATATATATATATATAATCAAAATTACTTTTTGAAACATTGTTGTTTCAAAATTTATAATAAACTAAATAAATATGTACTACAGCCATTTCAATGATTTTTATTGCAACATAATTTAATTTTGGTCTATTAATGCGTATAAAATTTATTAAATATGCTTGTACCATATTAATGGATATGAAGGGTAAGGGATAAACAAACTTAAAGGTTCGGAACAATATTATTGAACATAACCAAAGTATCAAAAATACAATCAAAGAATCAAAAGAACAACACATAACACCCTAGTATCATAATCCTAACTATAAGAATATCTAAATACTGCTACGAGTTTCTTTCATGATGTAATCTTAAAGCAAAAGTAATTGACAAAATCTTCCACTTATGAGCCGCGTTTGGACAAATCAGGTTAAACACCTCTCTCTCTCAACTAGATTTATGAGACTTTTTTCCTGAATAAAAGTTTCAACCATGTAAGATAATATGTAATTTTTCCTTAAAACAACATCAATTGCAAATCATGTTGTGAACTCTCGTTCATCAGAATAATGGATAATTCATGACATCAAAAGAGCCACTTTTACACAACCAAATTTCTAAATCTTTACACGACAATACGACCAGGACTTGTAGTCTAGTGGTCTGTGCTATTGTTGTTAGTGTGTCACCTCTGAGTTTAAGCCCAATTTAATGCATTATATTGCTAAATTGTTGTAGAAAAAAATGATTATGAATTGCTGACGAATTGGATAGATAGAATTTAAATTTCCAAATTTTTCTTAATCATTTAAAATTTCAGATAAAAATTAGGTTCATGTACTAATGATTATATATATATCTAGGGTATGAATATAAGTATTTAGATTTTAGAGTATTGTGTATAACAAATATTAGATAAAAAAATAGTTTATATGTAATAAATTATTACTAAATATACCTAATATACTTGAGACAAACCACTAAAATGTTTTACCAGGTTCAAGATTCAATTTATTTGAATATTGTAATTATTTTATGTCTATATGAGTGATAGAAACCATATGTATTGTGCAAAGTTAAAATAATAAAAAGTAAAATCAAAACTAATATATGTAACACTATATTGGTATGATGTCCCATTCACTACCTTTTTTTTTTTTGGTAATCTCCCATTCACTAGCTTAATCTGTACAAAGTAGATTTTTGTACAAAATATCTTATTTTATATGGCTCTAACTAGTAATCAATGATGACATAGTCGGGAATAACTTTTTTTTTTTTTTTTTTGAAATAATGAATTGACTATATTTATAATAAATACTAATAAATGAAATCACTGACTTGTTCCAAAATCCAAATAAATTGAAAATAATGGAAATATTGACAAAGTCATAACAAAATCAAAGACGTGTTATTAATTATTATATAACCGAAGAAAAAACAATCACCTACCTTGATCAGAAACAAGACCGATCTCTCTTTGTCTTTTTCTCTATGGAAACGCATTTTCCAAACGCAGACGCTCAATTTCTCCAGCGACTCTTGAATTTGAGCTGCGGAGGTGAAGAAGAAGACAACGGTTCATCAAAAGCCACCACTACAGAGCCTTTAGACATCGAATATGTGGAGAAGATTCTGAATTACAAATTCAAAAACAAGAGTTTGTTGCTGCAAGCGTTCACAGACGCTACTTTCGATGAACGCTGCGATTCGTACGAACGTTTAGAATACTTGGGAGATACGGTCTTAAATATGGTTGTGAGCAAAGACATTTATTTCCGTTATGCGAATATTTCACCAGGTTTGTTGACTAATCTCCGAGCGGTCAACGTCGACACCGAGAAATTGGCTCGAGTGGCTGTGAAACACAATCTCTATCGCTGCCTCCGCCATCGAAAACCCTTACTTGAGGACCAAGTAAGTCAGCCCTACTTATCGCTTTATATTTTTTTCCTTTTAATTTCTGTTAATTATTTGGTTGAATGATTAGATTACCATTTATTAGCATAAAGACGTAAGGCTTGGCGCTATTTAATTTCTTAAGCAAGACAAATACAGTATTTTTTTATTTTTTTTTTAAGACAGCGATTATATAGAAATACTAATATAATAGATGAAGGTCTATATTATATATGGCTTATAACTGTAAATTCCCGATGGTAGATTTCTATTGGTATTGAGGTCTAATTATTCTGGTTGATTTGATCATTCTGCTTTTGTAAAATAATTTTTCTCAGTAGATGATGGAACAACTAAACGTGTTTGAAACGTTACAAAAGTAGATATGGAAAGCTTTCATCCATAATTTCGTACCTGTTGACATTTGTCTATTAAATTCATACAACTAAGTAAATGTATATGAATTTACGCAGATATTGGAATTTACAAGAGAGATAGAAGAGTATCCCTTACATTCGCGTGGTCTCTTGAAAGTTCCTAAATCTCTAGCAGACATAGTAGAATCTACCATTGGAGCTCTCTTCATCGACTCTAACTTCTCCATTGAGACCGTCTGGAAGGTAATGTATTATTATACATAATATCTTTCGATATTATACTTTAATTAGAGTCATTAATTATATGATTATTTGATGATGAGTTTTTTTTTTTTTTGGTTGAAATTGAAAATCAGGTGGTAGAACCATTGTTAGATCCAATAATAACATTAGACAAATTGGTGAACCATCCAAAGACGCAACTCCATGAAATGTGTCAGAAGAAGAACTTGAAGCTCAGGTTCGAAGACACTTGGGAAGATAATAAGATTATTCTTGTATTTATTGATGATCGTTTGGTTGGACGTGGACATCATCTTCTCAAGAAAAATAGTGCTTTTAACTGCGCTGCAAAAAATGCTATCGACAATTTTTCCAATTTTTTCTAACATTTTTAATTATGCATATATATATATATTTTCGAGAAGGAAAATGTATTTATCTTTGTATTTCAAATAAGTTGAATGAAAAGAAAAATATTTTTTTTTATTTGCTTGAATCTAGCGATGTTGAATACTAAAAGCAGTTTTGAACATATCGAAGTACTTCCAGCTTCTGTTCTAAAAATCAGGCGTCTAGCCGATTAATCGGTCGTCTAGACGCCCGACGGCAGTAATCTGTTCCGAATAAGACATAATCGCTTCATTAATCGTTTATCGGATTAATCATCCACCTAGTCCGGTTAATCCCGATTAATCAATTGCCTAGTCCGATTAATCTCGATTAATTCCGAATTTTTTTATTTAATTTAATTAAAAAAATCCTTGTTCAAGAAAATTAGCCTTGGAGCCGATTCTTCGCTCGAAAAAGCGTTGGGCAGAGTCACTTTGTCCGGAATAAACAAAATCGGTTAACATAACCGCTAAACCGATTAATTGTTCACCTAAACCATAATATTTACATAAATAAATTAAGCATTTTAACTAATAAATATTTCTTATACATAGAAATTTTTCGAAATTGTATATATCTTTACACTTTAGTTAATAATAAATTTTACTTAAGATCATTATATGTTTAATTAAAATTTTAGATATAAATATAAAAAATAAAAATTTATAACTAATCCCCATTTAATTTCCAATTTTTTCATTAATCGTTACCCTAAACCAACCGCCTGATTAACGCCTAGCGAATTCTTGAACCTTGCTTCCCGCCAGTAATTTTGGCTAAATCAAGTCCTACTGATTATCCCATCTCATATAACATAAGCTGGCAAAACAAAAAAAAACCATGATTATGTTTGGTGACGTAATTGGGCCGGGAAGAAAAATAAAAGCGAGGCCCAGATCCTTCCCGAAACATTGAACTAGAGAGAAGAACATTATAAAAAGTCTGTCAGGATTTTTCTTGAAGAACAAGAGAAACGAAACCTTCCATTTTTTTTTTTTTTTCATCTACCTACCTTTGAGATTTCGAATTGTTCAACGATGGATTTCGAGCTCAGATCGGCGAGGGAGAAGCTTGAGAGAGAACAGCGAGAGAGAAAGGAAAGGGCCAAACTGAAGCTCCAACGAGAGAAGAAAGCTAAGGAGGCTGCGATTAGGCAACGCGAAGCCATTGAAGCTTCTCAGCGAGCCAGACGACTTGACGCCATTGAAGCCCAGGATAAGGTATGTATATATTCTTTACCCTCTCTAAGCGTTTGGTTTCGGAAGTTAGGAATTTGAGTTACTCCTGGGTTTTAGGATTACTCAAGTTTTCCTGATGAAATTGAGATTCTGTGAATTGGGTTATAGATTCTCACTCGATCTCATCTATGTAATCTAGAAATGGTGGTTACTGACGAATTTCAAATGGGTTTTGTTCGTTTTAGAGTTTAGTTGATTTTGGTGCATATGACGAATCTTTGAAATTGACCATGAACTGAGTGATTGTTTCATCTCGATGTGAATTTTAATAAGGAATTTTTTAAGTTGCCTATGCCCTTTTAGGATTTTTTCTGAGCATTGGCTTTGTCCTGTCTTCAGGCTGATCAACATATGCAAGAAACTTTAATCGCTGGAGGAGGGATAGTGTTTGAACGAGTCTTTCAAGCTGTTTCTTTCCAAGGGATTGGTGATAAGATAAAACTGCCTCCATCGTGCTTTACGGAATTGTCTGATCAAGGAGCTTTCGATAAAGGTCCATTGTACTTTGAACTCTCTGTAGTTGACCACACCGATAATAAAAAGACTACACACTCTGGTGTTCTTGAGTTTACTGCTGAAGATGGCACTGTTGGGCTTCCTCCACACGTTTGGAGTAACTTATTCTCAGGACATGAGCCGATGGATGTTCCTTTGGTGCAAACTCGCTATCTCCGGCTGCCCAAAGGAAGTTATGCAAAGCTTCAACCGGATAACCTTGGTTTCTCAGATTTGCCCAACCATAAAGCCATTCTTGAAACTATTCTTCGTCAACATGCTACACTCTCTCTAGATGATGTTCTATCAGTAAATTATGGGCATGTCTCGTACAAGCTACAGGTTCTCGAGTTAAAACCTGCATCCAGCATTTCGGTTCTGGAGACTGACATTGAGGTTGATATAGTTAGTCCAGATATAGTTTCTGATCAACCGAGTCAGCATGTGTTAAGGCCTCTTCAGTTTGGAAAATCCGAATCTGGAACAGTTGAGGAAGGAAAGTATGATTACTATAAGTTTATGATTGACGAGGCTACTGTAGAAAAAGTAGAAGCTGGAGACATCAAAGTTAGTGTAAAGATAGATATGGAAAAGGATGGAGCAGACACTGATCTCTATGTATCAAAGCACCCGGTTCTATTCCCTTCTCTTCATCAACACGAGTGGTCTTCACACGATGTGGGTCCAAAGACCTTAATCTTGGGATCAAAGGAGAAAGCTTTGAGCTCAGGGACTTACAGTATAGGTGTCTACGGCTTCAAGGGAACAGTGAAGTACCAGGTTTCGGTATTAGTTCAAGAAAGCAGCGATGGAGCGAAGGTTGGAGAACGTGCGTTATCATCTTCATCAGATGTCGATACAGTGGAGTGTAGGAACTGTAAACATTCAATTCCAAGCAGGAGTATCGGGTTGCACGAGGCGTACTGTAGCAGACACAATGTTGTCTGTAATCATCCTGGTTGCGGAATTGTTCTCAGAGTTGAGGAAGCGAAAAACCATTTGCACTGTGAAAAATGTGGGCAAGCATTGCAGCCATCAGAGATGGAGAAACATTTGAAAGTCTTCCATGAACCACTCACTTGTGGATGCGGAATAGTGCTTGAGAAAGAACAGATGGTGCGTATAGAGATCTGATTAGTTCTAATTATATCTTGTTGTCTACTGTTTTCTTGAATTGGTTATGACCAGAGATTGTGATTTTGTTGCAGGTTCAGCATCAGGCAAGAGACTGTCCTCTTCGCCTAATCGCGTGTAGGTTCTGTGGAGATATGGTGGAAGCAGGTAACTCTGCAGCTGATGCGAGAGACAGAATGAGAGGTATGTCGGAACATGAGAGTACTTGTGGTTCAAGAACTGCACCTTGTGACTCTTGTGGTCGATCAGTGATGCTCAAAGATATGGACATTCACCAGATTGCTGTTCATGGCAAGAGTAGCTAATTCACTATCCACCATTGTTATGAAAAAAAAGTTGCTTGTAATGTTAAAGTTGTAAGTTGTCTGAACAGAGAAGCATCCATTTGTACACGCTTATTTATGACACTACGATTCTTGAAGTCAAAATCCAAAACAAAAAGGTACATTTCACTTAATGGATGAGTAGAGCCCAGAGGCATTAAACGTCCAAATTTTGACTTGCCAAAAATGTCGACAAATGTAAAATAACAACCCAAAATTAAAGAGACAATGATGCTTAATAGGTAAGTATATCACAGTGGGCCAACAGTCACAACAGTGATTGATAGTGATTGGTAACAATAAATTAATAGAAATTCCAATGGAAGACCAAGTTGCTTGGTGATCTATTTTTTTCTTTGCAAGTCAGCTTTCTGTGGCTGAGAATAGAGCAACGAGGAAGAGGTTTTGTACTTTTCAAGTTACCAAAACAAAATGTGAACAATAATGTTATAAAAGTGTCCTTATTTTGTCGGTGTAATAAAATGTCCTTTCAACTTTCAAGATTATCTTTTGACCACGCATTGTTCCATGATGATTTCTTGATTTTTAGTCTGAGTGGATCAAGATCTTCTCTTCATTAAATGGAATATACGTATATTTAATTGATGATTATCTTCCCCTAACTTTAACTATTGATGAGAGAATGTATTTAAACAGTAAAATTACTGGTAGGATATGTAGGAACATATCAATAATGGTAAGGAAACAACATTAAAAAGTCTTCTCATTACGTTCAATTAATAATTAAGTATTCTCATAATGTTTCGATTAAATAATATAAAACATACTTAATATTGGTTACCCATGCATATGATGTTTATTTTGTTAGCACATATGTTGGATAACATTAATTTGAAATTTGTTATTCCCTTTGTTTACAAGATAGATTTTTTAGAAAAAAGTATATATATATATATATATATATATATTTCTTCAAAATGTATTTTATCTCATTTGTATGCACTTTTTGAATTAATACAATGAATTGCTAATTCCAAATGATAAAAACTGATATTAGAAAATTACTACTAGTTTAAAGTTATTGAAAACTATTTACTGCTAAAAAATTGTATATCTATCATGAAATATTCATTATTTTCTTAATATGTCTTTTTTTTTTTTCATCTGATCTTATTAACAATACCAACCATAAATACAAGCCAAGAATGTTAAGGCGAGGCTATAAGGATAGCCAGGACAGGGAGGAATACAAAAAATACAACACCTCACACCTGCCTAACCAACTAGAGACAAAAGGCATCAAATAGAGGATAGAACTCTCTCACTATCAAAGATATGATTAAGCCCAAAGGGAGAACTCATAGCTACATAAGATTGTGATCTCCCATCTTTGGTTACACTTTGTGCAATGAGAGAAGCTCCTCTATTTGTGGTAGGAGATTCCACTTCTAATCTCCATTCAAAAAGCCAAGCCAGACCATAGATAATTTCCCCTGCTTGGTAAGAGAAAGAAGGTCATGCCTGAGGTCTTAAAATGGCTCCAAAGAACCCATTAAGCTCAACTCCAAAGATTATCCTCTGTAGATGATGACTCTTCATGCTGTCAAATACCCAAAGTAAGATCATCAGCTTTGCATCATCTTCATTGTGGACAACCCCAAAATCTCTCCTGCTGTGGAGGATAGTTGTACCCTCACTGTTCCGCAGGACCCATGCTCCACCTGCAACCTTTTGGCCTTTTAACCAAGAGATACCAATGTTGCATTTTAACCAAGGTTTTGGGTGGTGGTCTTCATCTTTTACCTGGACTATTGCTTTCAGCAGAAGGCTGGCCATTGATTCTGTCCAGGTTCTGAGCTAAGAACCATTCCATTGCATCTTCCCTTATCTTTTTGATGGTTTCTAATAAGAAGAATCTTCTTCCTTCAATGAATAAACTGTTCCTGTTTTTCCATATTCTCCAGAGAATCCAGGGGAAACTCCTCCTTATCTCCAATGGCAATAGATGATTCTTCCCCATAGATAAAATGAAACTGAAGTTTTCATAAACAGAGCAGTGATGAAAACCATTTTCTGGACTAGGGAACTCAGAGAGGGCCCAAATTTGTCTCGCAGAAGTACAAGTGAACAAAACGTGATTAACAGATTCACCATTCAATCCATAGGTTTGGCAAACATCATCAGCCTTTATCATTCTCACCAACAGTTTATCAATAACAGGTAGTGCACCACTTAAAGCTTTCCAAAGGAAGTTTTTTAACTTTTGAGGGATTTTAAGGGCCCATACCTCTTCAAGCATGCAGTTGATGGATGGTAGGAGCCCTGCTTCCTGAATCTGATCTTTAAACTTCAGAGAATGTGCCAGGGTTGTACCAGTTTTGACCGAATAATCTCTATTCTTTGAGTGATTCCAAATCCAAAAGTCCTCCTTTCCAACTACAGGTTTGATTTGCAGAATGAGTTGCACATCACCTGGAAAAAACAACTCCTCCAGTTTATCTAAATCCCACCACATTTTCCTGTAGTCAATGAGATCAGAAACCTTTAGATCAATATTGGTGAGATTGGTCTTCATCCAAGGGGCTCTATGAACTCCATCCAGCAACCATATGTCCAGATACACTAGAGTAGAATTTCCATTGCCTATTCTTTTTTCCAAACCCAATTCCAAAAGTTCTCTCCCAAAACATATACTCTTCCACCCAAATGAAGGTCTTGGCCCAACCTCAGCTTCCAAAAAGGAACTATTCTCAAAATACCTGCTTGCTAAGAATCTGGACAAGAGACAATCAGGATGATTCAAAATCTTCCAAACTTGTTTTGCTAATAGGCCTTGGTTAAAGCTCTCAATGTCTCTGAATCCCATGCCTCCAAGTTCTTTTGACAAGCACATCTTTCCCCAGTTAATCCAATGTATTTTGTTTTTATGTTCCATTGAATTCCACCAGAAGTCCGAAATTGCACTAGTCAGATTTGCACACGAAGTCTTTGGAAGTTTGAAGCAGGACATAGCATAAACTGGCATTGACATTGCCACAATTTTGACTAAAATCTCCTTCCTACCCTGAGATAGAGTTATTGCAAACCAGCCTGTGGTTCTAGTCTTCATTTTAACTTTTAGGAAATCCAGCATTTCTATCTTTGAACCACTGAGACATTCAGACAAACCTAAATATGTTCGAGCCCCTCCTTCATTCTGTATTCCAAGAATCGATTTGACTGTCACCTTAATCTCTTCCTGTGCTTTTGCTCCAAAAGTAATAGCCGACTTTTCTTCATTTATCTTTTGACCAGAAGCCTGCCCATAGACATTTAGAATCTTCTTTAATTCTTGACATTGGCTTGATTCAGCTTTGCAGATGAAAAGACTATCATCAGCAAAGAGTAAATGGATAATAGAAGGAAAGTCCTTCTGTACACAGAACAAACAAGGAAGGAGAAAGAGGATCACCTTGTCTAATACCTCTTTCTGGAACTATCAAACCATGAGGCTGACCATTGATTACAACCGCATAGGTGACAGAAGAAACACAGAACATCACCCAACCAATCCACTTTTCAGGGAATCCAAGAGCTTTCTTAATATGTCTAAGAACACCAAAAATCTATCAATTTGGAATGTAAAGAATATCGTTTAAGAAAGATCAACTCGTAGAGACATGAATGATGAACATTAGTTAAACTGATTCTAATAAATTGTATGTGCATGAAATATCGTGTGTTTCTAAATTATAGATCTATTAAGAAAAACATTGTTTGCTTACTTCCACGACTAAGACTCAAAGTGGTATTTAGTTCGAAATTTTGTAACTGGAGACGTTTAATGTGTCATCGTTAGAAAATCTGAGGTTAAATGCATAAAACACGAGAGAATCAACAAGTATATAAGAGCCATAAAAGATACACACCAACATAACCTTTTTCGACTCTGAAACGCATTATACTCTACCAAACTCATATATTTAGTTTTCTTTGTATATATGTTTTTCCAAGGTGAATTCGAGTATAATATTCACCTCGAGATCTTCATAATATACTTCACTTTTTCGCTTTTCTCTGTTTTGATATTGTCCTTCAATCTATTGGTCTAATTTTGCTTTCATTATTTCTTAGTTCAACCATTTCAACTCAATCGTACGTATAATGGTTTTAACCACCTCAAGAACAATCTATCATTGATTATAAATCTTTAATTGTGGAACTCCAACATTCACATTTTGGCCCTAGAAGGAGGGGACTTGAGCGTTAAAAACTAACTCAAACGTAACAAGTAGATATGGGTGATGCCACCGAGCAAACATTTATGGTTTTCGTCGAGGCTCAAGCTGAAATCAACAAACAAAACAAAAGAAAAGCTTATCAAACTTAGGCTAAGGTGCAAAGAATAACTACTACTCAAGAGAAAATGTCTTTGACCTTACTTGAAAATTAAAGAAGCAATGGTCTAACATTAAATACACATCGAAAACATCACCCCGACATCAACAAGTCAACAACCACCACCACATCGACCAAGATTTTGGTATTAAATGCTGAGAATCCCGCTAGTTCGATCGGCATAACATGGAAAACCACCACATAGACCAAGATTTTGGTATCAAATCCAGAGAATTCCGCTAGTTCGACATGTATTGGAGTTACCTCTATTATTCAACGGAGGCATGCACTTCGCTATTATTCAACGAAAGAGGATGACACATATTCCAACTCTTACAACGACACAAACGTCATTCATGGGACAATACCATTATATGAAGAAAACACTACTCCACACGAGGGACGAGGCAGTGAAGAGCACACAGTTAAATTAGACAATCTAAATCACAACATCAAAGTACAAGAACTATAAATCCCAACAATTAAGCTCTCTTAAAGACCTGTGAATGAGCATTCCCCAAATTTAAGGGTGATACATTCGGAAATACAGCAGACAATCAATGCGGCTCCTGAGATTGATCGAGTTGTTGAAGAAACAGCTCAGAGCCTATTCATTATAAGGATTAATGACAAACCCATTCGGGATATATATGTTGCAATAAGATGAGCTCATTTCTAGAATATGAATAAGGATGATGCATTATAAAAATTCGTCGAGAAACACCACGCGATACATGCTATAAGTTGGTTTTCAAAACTGGAGTAAATGTTCTCCCAATTACCGATAGCCCTTCTATGGCCATGTTTTTGGAAAAAAATCATAGGATGCGGACATACGGGCTTTAGCTTATGAACCAAAACAAGGCCTTCCTACATACATAGTGAAGTTTATAAACATTGTCCAAGATGTCCACCATCAACAACGACGTCATGTTATCAGCTTTGAGGCACACACTATGACACAATCCCCTTTTGAACAAGACTTACTGAGAAACACGATTGCAACGATTCACGATGCATTTCATCGAGGTGCGAACTAGGCATCAACGAGAAGAAGATAAGGTCGCCGTACCCAATAAAAAGAAATGACATCCACATTGAGATAAATAGATATTTCCCTTAAATCATTTGGAAAATTTGGAAGAATTTTGCTTGGAAGGTAAGGTTTTCCCTTCCGAGACAATAAATGAAATCAATAGTTTCTAATAATTTACTTTAGACGGGAAAAGAAATCATAATCTAATTAATTTTTTTTTCCATTTGAATTATTTTATTAACCAACAAAGTACCAAGGAAGATTACATAGTCGGCGGATTTTATACCTCGGAAATTAAACCCAAACGAAGAAAGCTAGAAGGATAAAAACTAAGTGAAAAAATGCATAAAGGGCAGACCAACTCCAACCCAAATAAACAAGACACCACAAAAGACAGAGAGTCAAAAGCACAAATGAACCAACCAAGCTTCCAAACTGAAAGAAAGCTCTAAGGATACAAGCACTTCCTCTTATAACAAAGCAAAAACTACCTCTCAAATAAAGACCAAGACTACTAACCCGACTTGAAAGCATTCGAATAAGTCCAACCAACAACTTGGAAAGCCTAGGCCAAGAAGGACATGGCTAAAGAACGCCTCCCTAGTAGACTTTGAAAAGACGACCTCGAACAGATCTCTACTGTAGAGACAAGGAGCGAAGCACCTTAACCCCACTGCCGAAATGAGAGACAGTGACAGTTAAACGAAACAGAGAGAGATAAAGAACGATCACACGAACGAGCGGAGAACGCAACTGGAATGCGAAAATGGATAGGAGTGGCACACCCTTGAATACCCAGAACACACAACAACAAACCCGTAGAGAACATAAGCGGCAGCCAATGCTTAAGCTGAGAACCCTGAAACCAATGAGAACACAAGGCTAACAAAGAAGCAAAGCTAAAGGAGAGAGATGAGAAGAATTGAACTTGTCGCATGGAAGAAACCTCAAAGCAGAGGAGAAGGTTGCAAGGTCCCGAAACCTCAGAGCCAACGCCGCCTCTCCTTCCTGAAGGTCTGAATTCGAACCGTACTCAGACTCCTTCACCATCCGTCCTCTAACGAGACAAAACTAAGATGAAACCATAAAAGCTACAAACGGACCACGTCTGACCAACATTAGAACTAGGGAAGTCTCCTACCGCCGGTAGGAACCACAAATTCTTTTTCCTTTTAGTTTCTTTTTCCTTCCTCGACGGCATGACCTAGCGTCGGTCGTATGTATTTTTATTTTTCACATGCATTGACAAAACACTATGTGAATCGAATTAGTTATAATTGTAATTTTAAATCTACTTTATATCTGTTTATTTTTTTTTCTTTTCTTTTTTGGTCTATATAGTTTGTTTATCTTTTTTTACATATGACTAATTTGTGTATACTTCAAACTTTATGTTAGAATATATCCAGTAGGACTTATAAATTATAATAAAATTGAGGTCTTAACACAATAATTTATAATTATGAGTGTTTTGGTTAAAACTACAATATCTTTAATAGTGACATAAATTTTTTTTTTTTGTCGTTAATAGTGACATAAATTAATAATAGGGAATAGAGGATTTAAAATCAATTAATAGGTGTAGAATATGGAAACCGAAAAAGAGAAAAATATATATTTAAAAGTTAGGAATTAAATCCATATGTGTATTTAATACAGGAATAACGTTTGGATCCAAATTTAAAATGAGATAGAAAGTGTACACGGGAATGGGGACCCATACTATCGCAATTTTTCAATTATCCACCAAATAAACACCCATGAAAAAATATAGAAAATATCAATATAGTGGTTGTGATATTTTTGAAATGTTTTTGTTCACACTCGCCGATAAAATAAACCGTCTTTTTCTTTCGTGGCGGGTCCATTATTTATCCCCCATATTTAGAATTATCACAGCCACTAGTTTACCAAACCAAAATTTCCGATTTAAATCGATTTAAACTTAAGATATAAAAATAGAAAAGAAACGTTACTAGACAATTCCAAAAAAATACACGCAAATTTCTCTAGTGCTACTCTGTTATTATTTTTTATTAATTTTCTTGTCATTTTGTTATGTCACGGTTTCAACTTACTCATCGGTCTCTTTCATACCAAGAGCATCTTCTCTTTTTTCTTTTTTCTTTTTTTCTCATTTCTGAAATATATACAGAAGGCTCACGTTTTGCCAAGTAACCCAACAGTCTCTAGCCTTCACGGATTGGTACAACGAATTCGCAGTAATCTTTTTAGTCGAATGAATCATCGAACATATTTCCTAAAAACCCGGCAAGAAAATATTTGATTTTTTCTCACTAAAGCTTCAAGAACACAACTTTTCTTCTTCTTCTTCTTCTCCTTCTGCTTCTGTTCTGTCTTTGCTATTTTGGGCTCAAATCTTACTTACAAGACCAAGAAAGGTTTGTCTTTACCTCTTTTAGAAAGTAATGGAAGTCAATCTGGTTTTTCTTTTTTATTTTCTTAAACCCAAACAACATAAAAAAATCTGGTTCCTTCAATGGTCTTGGTGACTGTGACCGATGGTTCTGGTTTCTGTTTGCATACGGTCTGGATAAATCAAAATACGGAATTTTTTCTTTCTTCTTTCTTTTTTTTTGTTTTTAGTACAGCTTTCTTACATCGACTCTAAAAAGTTAAAAATTTTGCCAGTTTTTGTCTGAATCTGAGTTTCTTCCTTTGTATACTTGTATCAGGAAGATAAACAGACAGTGTTATGGCAACAATAAACGATATTGGAGTAGCAGCAGCAATAAATATAGTCACAGCAATTGCTTTCTTCATAGCTTTTGCTATATTCAGGATTCAACCAGTAAATGACAGAGTTTATTTCCCTAAATGGTACCTCAAGGGCTTAAGAAGTAGCTCTATACAAACTGGTGGCTTTGGTAGTAAGTTTATCAATCTAGACTTTAGGTCCTATGTTCGATTCCTCAATTGGATGCCTGAAGCTCTTAAAATGCCTGAACCTGAGCTTGTCGATCACGCTGGACTCGATTCTGTTGTCTACTTGAGGATTTACTTACTTGGGTATATATTTGTATATCCATCTACAAAGCTCTTTATCTTTTCATCTGGTTTAATGGTTTTTGACATGGTTTTGNGATCACGCTGGACTCGATTCTGTTGTCTACTTGAGGATTTACTTACTTGGGTATATATATCAACAAAGCTCTTTATCTTTTCGTCTGGTTTCATAGTTTTTGACTCATATGGTTTTTTTTTTAATTGAAATTTGCAGGCTCAAGATCTTTTTTCCCATAGCTTGTGTTGCTTTTACAGCAACGGTGCCTGTTAATTGGACAAACAAGGGATTGGATCGGTTAAAGCACCTTAATATAAGTTTCAGTGACATTGATAGACTCTCCTTATCAAATATACCAGATGGTTCAGTCAGGTAAGAGATGCGTTCTTCAAGTTTGTGTGGCTTTTTTTCTTTAGTCCAATAATGAAATGTTGAAAATGATATCTCCTCGGTCTTCATTTTCAGTAGATTTTGGGTGCATCTGTGTATGGCTTATGTAATCACCTTCTGGACATGCTTCATGCTGAAAAGAGAGTACCAGAATATAGCTTTAATGAGGCTACAGTTTCTTGCAAATGAAGAGAGGAGTCCTAACCAGTTTACGGTAATGAATCTTTTGATCCTCTTTGAAGTTCTTACTTTCTGATGGGAACCATTTCCTCCATAGCTGAATTGCCTATTGGATATTTCATTAATGTTAGGTGCTGGTAAGAAACATTCCTGCGGATCCTCATGAATCAATCTGTGAACTTGTTGAGCATTTTTTCAAGGTCAACCATCCAGATCACTACCTCACTTTCCAGGTAAAATCATCTTTGGACTTTCTGATATATCCATCTCTGACTTGATTTCGGTGTTGACGATTCTTGATCTCCTTTTAATTCAGGCAGTCCATGACGCAAGCAAACTCTCAGAACTGGTTAAGACGAGGAAACAAATGCAGAATCTGCTCGATTACAATATAAACAAACACATGAGAACATTATCTAAAAGGCCAATAATAAAGGTAAGCTCACATCTGCAAAAGCTTAAGTTTTTCCACTTATGTTTCTCTTTATGACTCATTTCAATGCATTCAAACAGATGGGATTTCTTGGCTGTTGTGGTGAAGAAGTTGACGGAATCAAGTACTACACGTCCATGGTTGAGGGTCTATCAAACGAAGTAAAGCATTCATCATATCAGCTCTATGCTATATTGCTATTGCTTTTAGTCTCCATGAAACATTTGCTAAAAACTTACTTGGAATGTTTCAGATATCTGAGGAGTTACTGAGGTTAAGGACGGAGGAAAAGTCGATAGTACCTGCAGCTTTTGTATCTTTCAAAAGCCGTTGGGGAGCAGCTGTTTGTGCTCAAACGCAGCAGTCAAGAAACCCAACAGAATGGCTAACCGAGTGGGCTGCAGAGCCACGTGACATATACTATGATAATCTCGCATTGCCATATGTTGACCTTAGGATAAGGAGGTTCATTGTCGGCGTTGCATACTTCTTCCTTGTCTTCTTCTTCATGATCCCGATAGCATTTGTACAGTCACTCGCAAACATCGAAGGCATAGAGAAGGCTTTTCCTTTCTTGAAGCCCCTTATAGAAGTGTATGTCTCTATCTCCGTGAACACATTAAATATGTTCTGCCCTGTTGAACAAATCTCTTACATTATATTTGTTCTTTGTGGACAGGAAGTTGATAAAGTCAATCATACAAGGCTTCCTTCCTGGAATCGCCTTGAAGATCTTTCTCCTTTTCCTCCCAAGAATATTGATGCAAATGTCCAAGTTCGAAGGTTTTGTCAGCATATCCTCATTAGAAAGAAGAGCCGCAACTAGATTCTACATGTTTCAGTTCATCAATGTCTTTCTTGGAAGCATAATCACCGGGACTGCGTTTCAACAGCTCAACAGCTTCCTTAACCAATCTGCAAACGAGTATGTGTTTAGATTTTGTCTTGTCTGCATTTCACCGAGATGTCTCATTTCTTTCTAAGTCTTTTTTTTTTTCTTTTTTTTCTGCAGTATTCCAAAGACAATTGGCATCTCGNGATTCTACATGTTTCAGT
Organism: Odontarrhena argentea; assembly: GCA_900406245.1. Taxonomy (NCBI): domain Eukaryota; kingdom Viridiplantae; phylum Streptophyta; class Magnoliopsida; order Brassicales; family Brassicaceae; genus Odontarrhena; species Odontarrhena argentea. The sequence continues at coordinate 22,171 of OVAF01000372.1, read as the reverse complement.
TCATCAATGTCTTTCTTGGAAGCATAATCACCGGGACTGCATTTCAACAGCTCAACAGCTTCCTTAACCAATCTGCAAGCGAGTATGTGTATAGATTTTATCTTGTCTGCATTTCACCAAGATGTCTCAGTTCTTTCTAAGTCTTTTTTTTTCTGCAGTATTCCAAAGACAATTGGCATCTCCATTCCAATGAAAGCAACCTTCTTTATAACATACATAATGGTGGATGGATGGGCCGGTGTTGCTGGTGAGATACTGAGGTTGAAGCCGCTCATAATTTATCATCTAAAGAACTCTTTCCTCGTGAGAACCGAGAAAGATAGGGAAGAAGCAACTGATCCTGGAACCATAGGATTCAACACCGGTGAGCCTCAGATACAACTGNGTGTTGCTGGTGAGATACTGAGGTTGAAGCCGCTCATAATTTATCATCTAAAGAACTCCTTCCTCGTGAGAACCGAGAAAGATAGGGAAGAAGCAACTGATCCTGGAACCATAGGATTCAACACCGGTGAGCCTCAAATACAATTGTATTTCCTTCTTGGTCTCGTTTACGCTGCAATCAGCCCCATCCTTCTTCCCTTTATCATTGTCTTCTTTGGCCTGGCTTATGTAGTGTACCGTCATCAGGTGAGATAACTGAACCTTCTGCTTCTCCTTTTCCTCCAAAGCTCGAGCGGTTAAGTAACAAAAAAAAAATGCTTCATTTTCAGGTCATAAATGTGTATAACCAAAAGTATGAGAGTGCAGGGAAGTTCTGGCCTGATGTTCACAGGCGTGTTGTGATTGCACTGATCGTTTCACAGCTGCTCTTGATGGGTCTTCTAAGCACTAAACATGCTGCTAAGTCCACTCCTCTTCTTCTTGTGCTTCCATTGGTTACCATTGGGTTCCACATGCACTGCAAAAGCCGTTACCAACCTGCTTTTGTCACATATCCTTTACAGGTTAGTTAAATAAGAAAAAAGAAAAAAGAACTAAGCATCTCTACTAGCTTCGAGTAAAATGTGTAAGCTTACCTTTTTCGAGCGAAAGCAGTAACATCTTATCGAAATCTTTTTCATTTGTGTTATCAGGAAGCCGTGATAAAAGATACGCTGGAACGCACACGTGAGCCAAACCTAAACCTCAAGGCTTTCTTTCGAAATGCGTACGCTCACCCGGAGTTCAGGGTAGGAGAAGATCTAGAGCGAGAGATGGCAGTGGAGAAGCCAGGCAAGTCACCAGAGTTAGTAGCCACCAAGCGTGGCTCATGGAGGAACACTTCTTTGCCTAGCAAACATAGCTGGTCTGATATACCCTGATGCTTGCTCTGTTCCACCTTTTAATACTGATTCTTTTATGTTCTATGTACATATGAACACATTTTGTATATTCAAAAAAAAAAAAAAAAAAAAGAGAGCGAAA